>ML799146.1:103853-124154 GCA_009831015.1 Picea engelmannii
ACTATCCATCTAGGATAGTTTCACCAACAATTTCCTTGATCTTCATCTCATTATTCCTCATACAAGCATGGGTCCTCCAACCATTCTTCTAGGATAACTCAATCCATAAAGCGTCTTCCCGTGAGGGATTTCACCATAAGGGGGCCACTTTGGAGTTCATCCATTTGTTTACCTTTGCATCGATTGGTTTCCACTTGGACATATAACATTCTCATCAAGGGAATCATATCAATCAATTACTTGACAACAACCAATGACATCAATCAAACCAAACCATTTACATCAATGACATATGATCCAACAATCTCCCAAGTAATCAAACCATTGGCATCAATGACAAACCATTGGCATCAATGACAACATGATCCAACATCCCATTTGTTAAAAGATTATTTTTTTATTCTTTTAAAAAAGTACAAAAAAACATCTATATAAACACAACAAAAGTGTATAACTACTAAGTTGTAGATCACTTCGAGATCTTTGCAATTATCTAAAGAGCAACAAAAATAAATGTTGGGAAAAAAATTGTGAGAAAATTTCAAATATTATTTTTCCAGTGAAAAGATTTATTTTTATATTATTTTGTAAACAAGAAAATACATATCAAGAAATATAGAAACTTAATAACATAAAAGTTGTATATCTCTTCAAGATCTTTCCAAGTATGTAAATAATGTCAAAAATGGATGTTGGGATAAAATATTATAGACAAATCACTAAATTCCTCTCGATACATTTTAGGGGTGGAAATTTCATATATAATTGATATATTTTTTAGTTAAAAATAATGTGTTCCCATTATCAATGCACACCATTTCTAAAGTGCATCAATGATTATTTTTAATTCTTATTTGGAAAACTTCACACTAGTCTGCATGGTAATTCAAAAGGCATTAAGAGTGTTTTCAAAGGAACATGTGCACATTTTGAATAACATGTACATTTTCATGCAAGAGCATGTTCCCAAATTCCCAGTTGCCAATTTTTTAACCATCAACTTCATGCAGGATCCCTTTTGTTTGATGCATAAACCTCTTCATGGTGTTTTCATAAGTTATGTTTTCATAAGTGATGTTATAATGTTTTTCTCTCCATAAAAGGGTATTGGGGACCCTAGAACATCAATATAGGGCCTAAAATATGATTTAATGTCTCATGGGCCCTAGATATGGTCCCAAACCCACATATGCCCTATGAAGGGAGCATTTATCCCATGGATATGATATGTGCACCATTATGAGTTTTTCCACACCAATGATGAGTTTGAAGGCCCTAGTCAAGGTTGGAGGATGAAAACAAATGCCTTTGGGCATGAAGCGGGAATTTAGAATTAATGGGTCATCATGCATTGGGTTTGAAACCATCATAGGGGACATTTATAATGAACCTTAGCCATTATAAGCCTTGCACACAAGGGATTGCAATAGGGCCTAATATGAACCACATGTGAAAAATAATGTCTTTGCCCTTAAATTTGATGCTTTATGGATTATTCATGATGCAAAGGGACCTATAATATCAAATAGGCTCACAAAGGGAATATGGAAAGCATCACTTAGTTAAGTATATCTTAGGATTAATTGTGGAGGACAAATAATAGTTGTATATTAGTTATTTGACAAGACATATGTATTAATAAATTGATTTTGATTACATGATTACATGATTACAAAAAATATGAGAATGAATATTAGTAATTATAGAATTCACATAGAACGCTAATGTCATAGAATGCATCCACATTATGTAAAATTAAAAATTTTAGGAGGAAAAGTACCATATGTCCATGTTATCTAATGATTTTATGTCAAATTTTGTTTTGTCCTAAAAAACATGGTGGTGGTTGGGATTGCATAAACCAATTAATTAAATTCATCATTTCCAAATAATTTGTCATTGTGTTTAATTTTGACAATATTTTTAAATAGTTTACATTGACTCATCTTTGATGAAATTTCATGCATTTATAGATCTATTTATATGGATTCAAAATACATATTTTTATATAAATGTTATTATTTGATGAATTGCATGCATTTATAGATATGTTTTTATTAATTCCAAATATATATAAAAAATCATTTATAAAAATGTTATTGTTTCATATTATTTAAATATTTTTCGTGTAACATGTATCATAATTTGAAAATACATGTCTATGTTTTTGCAATAAAATTTTAACACAAACGTTTTTAAAAACTTGACATTTTCGCCTACAACTAAAAAAAATATTGATTCTAGTAACACCTTTATTAATTTTGTGTATCAGTAATATAAAGTGAGGTGCATTTTATAGTCTAATATGACACTTGGCATAAGTCATCTCATTATAATATTTGAAAAAAAAAAAAACAATCCCAATATGGAAGATATTTGTACAATCACTACTCATAAATATAACAATTATAAATGTAATTATGAACAATTATTATAATGTTATCAATAAAATAAATGAGAAAATAACATTTCAAAAAATAAAAATAAAAACTTTGTAAACATGTTTAATCAACATATTGTATCTTGATGGAAATTAAACAATTCACCCTGGAGATGAATTTAACATTATATGGAATTAATAGTTATAAGTTTTTGCAATTACAATCCAAAGTAAGTGATTTCATAAAACTAAAGATAAACATTATATGGCAACTCTAAATTCTAATGAGTGATACATCTTAAATTTAATTTAAGAACAGAGAGATCATTAGTGTATTTATTATAAATTTTATAAATCAAACAACAACAACATCAACATGATTTGAAAAACATAATATACATGTGTGGTATACTATTTATGGAGCACCAAAGCATTTTTACGTAAAAATGCATCGAGAAACAATTTAATTGACAAAGTACATATGCAAAATTTCACAAATAAATTTTTGTGGAGGTTGTGCTTTGCGAAGGCAATCACTCTTCGATGCCTCTCATAATTTATTGCATGGAATTGATCCCCTGTCACTTCCTCGGTGCTCTGCCTCACATCCCCTCCTCTATGGGCCACTCAACTTTCTCCAAGATATTTTCCTCGTCATTCATGTAGCCATAATATGAATTGGCATCAATTCGCTTGTAAATCACATACCTACACCTTCTCTTCTTCGCCTCGAGGGGACTTATCGAATAAATCCTAAGGATGGGAAGGAATTTTATAGCCCGAAAGTATCTGTAACCGGGGCCCTTTTCAGTGGCACTGGGCACATCAACTTTGTTCCCTTCCAAGTCCGTCATCTTGGCCCCTACTTTGGCATAATTAGAACTACCAAGGTATGCGATCGGATCTTCCCAGTGTTGCTTTGCCCTGTTCAACAAGAAAGTACCCTAGTGGATGTCTTAATTATAACATTGTGTCAATCTCAAGAATGAACTAAGCTCGATATTGTATATTTAATAGAATTTAAGAAGCACGTTTGGAAAAATAATCGATGATCCATAAGCTTTGTCACCATGCCTTGTCGCTAAATACTAATCATTACCTTGGCCTCTGCTCCTCCATGAGATCCTCACCTTTGTACCTACTAAGAAGCTCATTGTGTTTCTTCTTCTCCACAACCATGTGCTTCATCACTTTCTCATTTAGAAGGGGCACATGTGAAACAAACTCTCGCTCTCTTTGCTATCGGTTTCCCTTATCCTGCTCTCCCATTTATTTTTCCACATCCTCATATTCCTCAAATAGGACTGGCTTAATAGAAATGACCTCACCACTCTTGATCGTCAACTTGACCTCCCTCTATATAGACTTGATCCCCTGCCACTCCCTCAATACTCTAGACCACATCTTCTCCTCTGCAGGATGCTCAAATTTCTCCAAGATATTGTTCTCGTCATCACTATTGCCATAATAATTGGCGTCAATTCACTTGTAAATTACATACCTAGACCTCCTCTTATTTTCCTCAAGGGGCTTATCGAATATCTCTTTGATGCTAGGGAGGAATTTCCCAGTCACACTTGTACAATTTATTACAGGAAGATGGCATGTTACAATCTTCCAACAATCGATTGTAAAAGTACGGTTGGGAAATTCCTCCCCGACGTCAAAGATCTATTCATTAAGCCCCATGAGGCAAAGAAGAGGAGGTTTATGTATGTGATCTAAAAGTGAATTGACATCGGTTATTATGTCCACAAGGATGAATAGAATGATATCTTGGAGAAAGTCAAGTAGCACGCAGAGGACGAGATGTAGGACAGAGTATTGAGGGAGTGGCAAAGGATCGAGTCTATATAGAGGCAGGCCAGGTTGACAATCAAGAGTGGGTGCATCATTTCCATTAAGTCAGTCATATTCGAGGAAGATGAGGATGTGGCGAAAGAAATGGTAGAGCAGGACAATATAAACCAACAGTAGAGAGAGTGGGAGTTTGTTTCCCATGTGCCCCTTATGGATGATAAAGCGATCGAGCATGTGGTTTTGGAGAAGAAGAAACATGATGAGTGTTTTATTAAGTACATGAGTGAGGATCTCATGGAGGAGCGGGTCAAGGCCAAGGCAATGCTTAATATTTAAAGATAAGGTATGCTGACAAAAATTATGGATCATCGGTTATTTTTCCAAATGTGTTTCTTAACTTCTATTAAATATACAATATGGAGTTTAGGTCATTTTTTAGGCTGACACAGCGTTATAATTAAGACATCCACCAGGGTCCTTTCTTTTGGAACAAGGAATAAGGGCATTGGGAAGCTTCGATTGCATGTCTTAGCAGTCTTAATTATTCCAAAGTAGGGGCCAAAATGACAGACTTGGAACGGAACGAAGTTGATGTGCCTGATGCCACAGGAAAGGGCCCTGGTTACAGATACTCCGGGATTACAAAATTCCTCCCCATCCTCAAAGATTTATTTGATAAGCCCCCTTAAGGTGAAAAAGAGGAGGTGTAGGTATGCGACTTATAAGTGAATTGACGCCAGTTCATATTATGGATACAAGAATGATGAGGATGGTCTCTTAGAGAAATTGGAGCAACCCGCAAAGGAAAAGATGTGAGGAAGGGCATTGAGGAAGTGGTATAGGATCAAGTCCATGTGATAAATTATGAGAGGCACCAAAGAGTGACCTATGTTTTTTCCTTCGCAAAGAAAAACCTCCATAAAATTTAATTCTGCAGATTTGCATATGTAATTTGTGAATAAAAATGTTTTTCTTATGGCTACTATTGCACTCAACATCATTGAAGTATATGATTCACATAAAATCCTTTTTAGGCACATATATATAGATAAAAGGAATTTAAAATATAAAACACAAACAGATATAACTAATTTGTATTTAGCAAAAACTGAAATTAGTTTATGTTTGCAAAACAAAAGTGAAAAAGTAACCGGTGCTATTAACAAAAGAATGTGCACTGCATCTGGTGCTCCATATCAGACATAATGCACCAAATAGAGGTGTGTTAAATATACCGCACCAGTGCATCATTTTTAGTCGAGCAATGATGTGTGTAGCGATGCATTGTGATATATAGTACATCGTTAAGGTTTGTCATACAAAACGACCTGTTATACCATTTCACATATGAACTGTGTAACTCGTGATGATTGGTTCTATAGAACGCATCGATGTAGTATACTTTGTTAATGTTAAACCACGCGGTGCACTTGGTTATATTAAACACATCGACTCTCTATGATAGTTCGAGCACTGAATGCTTTTAATCGGTGTGTTATATTTTCTTCATGCACTATTAATGGGCACATTTTAAAAGACGCACCGAAATGAAATAATTTAAACTCTTTTACCCAGTGCAACTCCTTAACCGCACTAGTGCATTTCGTTTAACATAATGCATCGATGCTCCATTTTAGCTTTGTATGCATTAACAACAATGCATTTGTATTATAACACACCAGTAATGGGGAATCCTATAAAAAAACTCATATGGTAAATTATTATGTATTTTGCTCGTTATGTTGTAGTACACATCACTGGTGTGTTTTAGTTATTTGATGCACCACAGAGGAAATTTTTTATTTCAAAAACTTGGTGGTGCATTCGACTAATAGAACACACTAGTGAATTTATCTCAATTGGAACACTTATTAGCATCTTAGAGGTGCTTACCATAAGACACACTACTTTGATAATTTGTTAAAATTAAGCCCAGTTTTGTGCTATTTTCATTACTAATGCATTGTTTGGATCCAGGCGCACCGACCGGTGAAATTTTTTATATCAACTTAAGCGATGTGATGTGTTAATATAAATGCACTGATGCTACCATGTTATTGGAGCACCTACGTTTTTTTTAACAGTGTGTGTTTTTTCAAGAGCACCAGTTACGGGGCATCCACCAAAACAACACAATGCAACAGTGCATTTGGTTAACATAAACGCATCGCCTACCCATTTTAATGAAATGTGTTCACGGTGATGTGATTTCTCTAACTAACAATACCAATGCACCATAGTTTATGGAGCATCATATTGATGTTTAGTGGTGTGTCGTATAGTACAATGTACTAGTGTGGTTTCTGTCAATATGGGCACCGCTCTGTTATATTGATTCATTGCAAATCAAGAGGTCCAATGTATTACTAGGAACGTACCAGTGCACCTGTGTTATTGAAGCATCATCATTTTATTTAACATTGTGTTGTGAATAGTAGAGCACCGGACACAGGGCGTCAAAGGAAACGCTCGCAATGTCAAATTGGTCAATATATATCCGGTGCAGATCCGTTAATTGCACCAGTGCATTTGTTTAAAATGGTTGCACCGCTGAGTTATATTTCATGTGTCATTTGTAAGGGTGCAATTGGTTAAATAGAATGCATTGGTGCTTTGGAGTTTGAACATCATCGACACGTTATTTACTGGGCGTTGTCCTTTATAACACACTGAATTCGGGTTGTTTAAGAGGAAACACCGCTTAATGTCAAACTTGGACACACCGACAATGGTGCTTACTATGAAGTTAGCACACGATGCACTTCATTGAGGAGAGACTAATCAAAATGGAACATTGTGTGGAAGTGAAAAAAAAAAAATTGAAAAAAGTCCCAAATTTCAAGATAAATTCAAATTTTAAACTCATGAAAATGAAAATGGGAAAGTAATAAACAAACTACCTAGACTCTTATGTTCCGAGGAGGCATGATTCCATTGTTGAGAGGAAATGAAAATTCGTGGTAATTTCCAAAAAATGGAAATGTGTGGAATATCGATTGATGGAGCTATCCAGATCATCGAGAAGCATCGGAAATAAGGCGTCCATGAAAATAGAGTAAGTATTGGTGCTTGCTTGAGATATTGGAAGCACTGGATAAGGTGTCACAATGAAAATTGGTAAGTTATTTTGTTTTTATTTACCCATACCGCAATGCTCCATCAGACATTGTGTACACATCGGTGTGTAAGATTCAATGGTACTGATGTGATTTGATCAGTTATTTTCATTGTTTATAACTTATGACAATGCATTTGAACATCTACGCATCGATGCATTATGTTTTAGTTCAGTACCAGGGTGGATGTATCGTACAGGCGCACCAAAAAAATTGACTTCTCACATCCACTAACAACCTCCACTATGAATAGTGATGGTGTGTTCAAACATTTTAACATCGGTGTGGTATGTTTAGATGCGCACCAATGCATATAGTCCTGAAAGGTGCATTGAAAAAAAACCTCTGCAAAAACCTTCGAGCATTCACCTCTGCTATAAACATCTAAGGGATAATTTTTTCGGGGAGGTTTTTTGAAAACCTCCACAAGAAGGTGTTCTCCTTGTAGTGAGGTGTGCTACATATTCTGAGTTTGGAAAGAAACCTGATATTCGTCTGCAAGTTGAGTGATGTAGAAGTGCAAACTTTATTTCAAAAGGATGTGTGCAAAATGGTCAGAGTGTGATGGTCTTAATGAAAAGAGTTTAGATTGGAACTCTATACAAGTTGTTATGGAATTTCGACTCGATTGGATGCAACAACATTGTTGTTCCTGAATTTGACCCGACTCTACTCATCTCGAGATGAGTCGATTCAAACCGAATCGATAGTTTTTTGTCAAGTTGACCTGACCATGTTATGGCATGAGAGGATAGGAAACATTGGAGAAAAAAAACTTCGAGCTATGCCTTGTAAATGTGTTGAACTTGCACAGAGTAGATCTAGCTAGCAAATGAAATACACAATTTGCAGAGAAAATATGAGAAAATAGAAGCATGAAAGAAATAATGGAAGAATTCGCATTAACCAAATGAATAAATGATAATTTACACATGATGTACTCTATATAACTCAAATAATGTGCACTGGAGGAGAAGCCAATGCGCCATAGTGGTGGTATAGAGTGATTTGGACACACACTAGCAATTACAGGAGTAAAATGCCACCTAGTCTAGTCTCTCAGGCAGTTACGGGAGTGAACTGCCACCACCTAGTCTTAGTTAACTAGTCTCTCAGTCTTCAGTTAATTGGCTGAAACATAGTGAAGTGAGGAGGAGATCAGGGAATCATGAGTAATGAGCTATTTTGGTGATGATCCCAAGGACAATGTGCATTAGTTGGTGATGATCCCAATGCTACATGTTGATAATCCCAATGTGGCATCTAGAATCCACTCAACTAATCAAATTGAAGTGTGAACTTAAGAGAATATTCTCCTAGAGAAATATTCTCCCTAAATTATAGGAGACTGAATAATGACTAATAAACACAGGGAAAACCTTAGGAAAAATAAATCCTAGGTGTGTGTGAAGTATCTCCAACACCCCCCCTGAACATCACTATGGTGAAATAAAGAATGGGTCTGGACAACAAGGCCATGTTAGGTACCCACATACAAAAGATACACTGAAATAAATGAGGAAAGAGGGAAAACCTCCCCCCAAAGTACAATGTATGTAAAAAGAAGAAATGATAGTTGCTAGGCAATTGTGTCCTTCACTCCAAGACGACTGTGCATAGAATGGAAATTCTACTCAGTGAAGGTCTTGGTGAAGATGTCTGCATTTTGTTCTGTTGAAGGACAGAACTACAAGTCGATGATCCCCTCATGTACTAAGTCCCAGATGTAGTGCATGTGGATCTTGATTTTCTTCGTCTGTTGCCTCTGAACTAGATCTCTGTGGAACTTCAGAGTGCTCTGGTTATCACACCAGATGACAATTGACTAGTGAAAATGAATGCCCAACTCAATGAGAAAATGTTGTATCCAGATAGCATGAATGGTTATGTTAACTACCCCTATGTACTTTGCCTCGAGTGAAGATAGAGAAATAGAAACCTACTTCTTGCTCGACCAACAGATAGGCCTAGAAATAAGACTGAGTGAGTAACCAGATGTGGACTTGCAATCAATGTTATCGCCAACCCAGTCATAATCAGTGAACCCGATGAGGTCCAATTTAGTGTCTACTGCATAGTGAATCCCAAAGGTGATGGTTCCATGTACGTATCGAAGGATACACTTTCCATCCTTCCAATGTAGCTCATGCGGTTCCTGCATGAACCTGGAGACTGCTCCAACTGCATAGGAGAGGCCTGGTCTGGAGTGCGTGAGATACAACAAGCTCCACACTAGTTGTTTGTACAGTGTGTTGTCAACCAGTGGAGTGTCCTTGCAATCCTCAAGTCTGACTCCTGATAGGAAAGGAGTCGTGGAAGACTTACAATCTGTCATGTGAAATCTCTCAAGGAGATCTCGTGCATACTTGGCCCGATATAGTTTGATGCTTGATGCATCTTGATTGATCTTTAGTCCAAGGAATAAATGTAGTGGACCCATGTCCATCATCAAGAACATGTCATGTAGATTTCGCATGACTGCAACAATCGTTGAAGTCGAGTAACCAATGATCAACAAATCATCGACATACCGAACTAAGAGTAGAAGTGAATCAACCATCATGAGCATGTAAACATTTGGGTCTGACTTACAATGTATAAAGTTCTGTGACAGAAGGTAGGAGTCCATCTTGGCATACCATGCCCTTAGGGCCTGCTTGAGGCCATAAAGAGACTTCTTCAGTCGACAGACCAAAGATGAATCCTTCATAAATCCTTGGGGTTGCTCCATATAGATCTCCTCAGAGAGATCATCATGAAGAAATGCATTATTCACATCCATTTGATGGACTTCCCATCGCTTGGTTGCCACAATGGCAAGTGCCAAATGTATGGAATCCATATTCGCTACTGGAGAAAAGGTCTCATCATAGTCAATGTTGTGCACCTATCGAAAGCCTTAGGAAACTAGTTTGGCTTTGTATCTGCTAACTTATCCATCTGTTGTGCTCTTGGTCCTATAGACCCATCTGCACCTAAAAATTTTCCTACCTAAAGGAAGGGGAACCAGATCCCAAGTCTGGTTCTCGAGGAGGGAGTTGTACTCCTCATGCATGGTGGATTCCCAAAAGGGATTTCCAGTAGCCTCGCCATAGGATTGTGGATATGAAGAATGAACCAAGAAAATATGCCTGGGTGGAATTGGTTCAGTGGCAGTGAGTGCAAGAGGAGACTCCTCGAAATCATATCGAGTCCTCCTAGTATCAACTGGATCCCCAACAAGATCTCTTGCATCCTGAAGAGTAGTCTTGGCCCACTTGGGCCTCTGCTCTGGATCTACATCTGCATCTACATGCACTGACTCTGCATCTGACTATACTAACTTGGTATCTATATCATTTGAATCCTATGAATCAGAACTCTCATCTGAAGAATAGTTGGCATGTGCATGCTCATCATCTCTGACAAGTGGAAGAACAAAAGTGTATGCATGCAGATGTTGAGGTACATGCGAGACACTTTCCTTGAATTAGACACTCCACTCAATGATAAGCCAGTTCGAGAAAATATCAATGAGTCTGTATCCCTTCACACTATCGAGGTATCCAACAAATATACATTATGTGCTCTGTGGATCAAGTGCCATCCTCTTCTCGAAGGGAATCCTGGCCCATGCACGTGAACCAAAAATATGGAAGTGGGTCATTTCCAGTTTGAGGTTGCTCCAATCCTCGTAGTGGGTCTTATCCTTGACAGATCTATGGGGAGATATTTTTTTGATGTAGGTTTCATAATTAAGTACTTCATCCCATAATCTTTGTGGAAGTGACTTTGCATGTAGCATGCAAGACGCCATCTCTTTTAGAGATCTATTTTTCCGCTCAGCAACTCCGTTTTGCTACGGGGTATAGAGAACCATGTGTTGCAACTGAATCCCTACCTCATGACAAATATTTGGTATCTCATGGTTGACATACTCTCCCCTGTTATATGTTTGGAGGAATTTGATTTTCTTTCTTGACTGTGTCTCAACAACGGCGTTGAAATATTTGAGGTGTTGAAAGACCTCTGATTTTTTCCTGAGAAAGAAAATCCATGTGAAGCGTGATAAATCATCAACAAAAATGAGCATGTACCTTGCTTTACTAATTTATGGATGCAAAAAAGGTCCCATGAGTTCATTATGGATCAGATCTAAAGGAAAGGAAGCCTTCTAAGTCTTTCCTTTGTTGAATTTCTCTTGAGGGTGTTTTCCAAGAACACATCCCTCACAAATTCCTTTGGAGAAGTGGATGTCAGGTAGACCATCAACCATTCCCTTCTTGATAAGTTGTTGCATATATCTGAAATTTAAATGCCCAAACCTTTCATTCCATATCCTACTGCTTTCATCAGCATGGGTAAGCAGTAATGCAGAATCTGGTTCAATAAATTCAGAAAATGTGCAGAGTCTAGATTGATGATTTACCTCACCGATAGCAACCCTGGAATTGGTTTGCATGTCAAAGATATCCACTGCATCAGGTGTGAATATGAATCTCTTTTCGATGCTAGAGTTTGTCATCTGATACATGAAGAGAATATTGATGGAAATTTTGGGAACGTGCAACACATTCTCAAAGTTTTTGTTTGTGAGTTCAATTCTTCCTTTGTCGGTGACCTCGAGTGGAGAGTTTTCCCCCATTAGAATAGGAGGACCTTTTCATGCATCCAATGAAGAATAGACTTCTTTTGTGGCTTCCATGTGGTTTGATGCACCTGAATCTATGATCCAAGCATCGAGAGAGGAGTTGATGGCAATCAAAGTATGGCTAGAATTGCATTTATTGAGATTCTGATCTTTTGGCTTCTTCTTCTTGGAACCCTTGGGGATGTGATCAAAAAGGTTGTTTTGCTGAAGTATTTGGGCCATTTGATCTATCTGTTTCTGCATACATGCATATTCTGGAAGGAATCCTTTATGGCAGTAAGTGCATTTCTCCACTTTTCTTCCCTTTCCACCATTAGATCTGGAGGCATCGTTGAAGGGTTTTGAGTACCCTTCTTTCTTTGGATTTGCATGTGTTTTCATTTTGTATTTGTCTTTATATTTCTGATATTGATGATTGCTACCATATTGCACAGTAAGTGCATGTGCCTTTGGGCCTTTGATTTTTCCCATATTAATGAGCTTTTTTTGCTCTTCTGTCATAGACTCGATAAAGGCCCCAAGAGAGGGCATCGTCTAGGTGGCTCTATAGGCGAGCCTAACTAAATGAAATGTAGATACAAACACTGAGTGTTCCGGACCAATTTTGGAGAGAATGGTAAGAACCATTTGTTTCTCCTCCTTATATTTATTAACCCCGCAAGCCTTGAGTTGCAATAACAAATCCTTATACTTGGTAAAGAAATCTTGGAGATTGTCGAAGGTTTTTGGATCCAAAGTGAGAAATTCCACCTCAAGCACGTGTCCCCTCATCTCGTCCTATTTTCCAAAAATCCCTTCCATGGTGGTCCAGTCTTCATTGGGGGTTTTACAAGAGGATATGTGAAAGAGGAGTTCAAGAGAAATGAGACTGCAAATAGTTCCAAATGCTTCATCCATTCAATTTAGATACTTGGATTTTTCTATGGTTGATGTGGGTTTTGTCTCCATGTTCATGGTTACCCTGTATAATCCGTTGCCTCGAAGATGCATTATCATCTTCTCCTTCCATGCAAAGAAATTGTACGATGTAAGAATGAATTCTTTTGGAAATTCCATTTTTCCGTTGTCTTCAATCTTCACTACTTGAAAAAATAATTTGGTGTGTATTTTCCCTAGCAGTGCATTGGATCCGATACCATGTAAATGTGTTGAAACTACACAGAATAGATCTAGCTAGCAAATACACAATTTGCAGAGAAAATATGAGAAAAGAGAAGTAGGAGAGAAAGAATGGAAGAATTATCATTAACCAAATGAATAAATGATAATTTAGACATGATATACTCTATATAACTCAACTAATGTGTACTGGAGGAGAATCCAATGTGCCATAGTGGTGGTCTAGAGTGATATGGACACACACCAGTGGTTACATGAGTAAATTTCCACCTAGTCTAGTCTCTCAAGCAGTTACGGGAGTGAACTGCCACCTAGTCTGAGTTAACTAGTCTCTTAGTCTTCAGTTAACTGACTAAAACAGAGTGAAATGAGGAGGGAATCATGAGTAATGTGTTAGTCTGGTGATGATCCCAAGGACAATGTGAATTAGCTGGTGATGATCCCAATGTTGCATGGTGATAATCCAAATGTGGCATCTAGACTCCACTCAATTGATCAAACTGAAGTGTGAACTGAAGAGAATATTCCCCTAGAGGAATATTCTCCCTAAACTATAAGACACTGAATAATGACTAATAAACATAGGGAAAACGTTAGGAAAAAAAAATCCTAGTTGTGTGTGAAGCATCTCCAACATGCATAACAAAGGTATGGTTGAAGATCTTCCTAATTGTAATTTAGAAGTCAATTTTTGTGAACATTGCATGTATGGAAAACAAAATCAGGTTAGGTTCCCATTTGGAGCAACAAGGGCAAAGGGGATTCTAGAATTGGTTCATAGTGATGTGTTTGGGCCTATAACATTCCATTCACTTGGTGGATCCATGTATTATTTCTCCTTCATAGATTAGTTTTTTAAGAAGACGTGGATATATTTCCTAAGGAAGAAATTGGAGGTTTCAAGATATTCAAGGAGTTTAAATCTCTTATGGAAAAAAAAAAATAGATAAGAAGATTAAGGTGCTAAGAACTGACAATGATGGATAATTTTGTGGAAAGGATTTTGAGTAGTTTTGCAAGCAATGTGGCATAACACGCCAAAATACCACACAATATACCTCATAGCAAAATGGAGTTGCCGAGAGAATGAGCAGAACATTCATGAACAAGGCAAGGAGCATGCTTGTTTATGTTGGGATCGCACAATAATTCTGGGTAGAAGCATTCGACATTACAAAATATCTGGTGAATATGTCTCCTTCATCGGCGCTAGTTGACATCAGTCCACATGAGGTATGGTTTGATAAGAATCATTTGCTTTCACTTCTAAAAGTATTTGGTTGTGATGCATTTGTGCATGTTCCCAAGGAAAAGAAGAACAAGTTGGAAAAAAGGAAATCAAGTGTATTTTCATTGGATACAAGGAAGGAATGAAAGGATATAAAATCTGGGATCTTGCATCAAGGGAAACATTATACAATCTATATGTGGTATTTAGAGAATTTGGAGGTAAGCCTGACTCTGAATTTGTTCAAACAGAGAAATATCTAGAGAAGGTGATGTTTGAACCGAGGAATGAAGAAGATGATTTAGATGAGTCGATTGAATTAGATGAAGAGGTCGAACAACTGACCCAAGTTGTAAGGAGGTATGAACGAGTAAGAAAACCAGTTGAAAAGTATATTCTACCCGATTTTCGCTCCACATTTATGTTAATTTCCACTAACAAGGAGCCCCAGTCGGTTAGGGAGGCAATCAACTTAGCATAGGGTAGACTCTAGAAGGACGTCATGGTCGAAGAGATGGAATCCTTGCACAAGAATGAGATGTGGAATTTGGTCGAATTACCTAGTGGGAGAAATCCCATCGGTACCAAATGGGTGTTCAAGAAAAATATGAACGCAGCAGGTCAAGTCAAGAAATCCAAAGCTCGACCGATAGAGAAAAAATATTCCCAAGTTGAAGGAGTCAACTTTGGTGAGATTTTTTTCGTTGCAAAATTAACTTCCATTAGAGTACTAATGTCTCTAGTTGCAACAATTGATCTCGAGGTAGAGCAAATGGATGTGAAGCCAATGTTCCTACATGGGGACTTGGAAGAAGAAATCTACATGAAACAACCTGAAGGATTTGCAATAAATGGCAAGAAAGAGCTAGTATTCAAGTTGAAAAGATCCATTTATGGTATAAAGCAATCTCCAAGGATGTGGTACCAAAATTTTGACACATACATCCTTAGTTTGGGATTTGTGAGAAGCAAGGTTCATCCCTATGTATATTCCAAGGAATAAGGTGGGTGTTTTGTTTATGTAGCTTTGTATGTCAATGGCATGTTACTGGTAAGAAACAACATGGATGTAATAAAGGAGGTGAAGAAGAATTTATCCTCCAAGTTCAACATGATCAAGGATCTCAGTGAAGTGAACTTCATTCTGGGAATGGAGATCAAAAGATATCAAGCAGTATAAAGAGATCCATCTTGATACTGAGATCGAGCAGTGTCGACTACTTCTACCAAGAATTATTGTGCGATCCCAACATAAATCAAGCTTGGATCGCACAATAAAGAGATCAATATTGAAGCATTTCAACATGCAGGATTACAAACATGTTAAGGTGTCAATTCCTATGGGAGAAAGGCTAACTATTGAATAGTTTCCTAAGACACAAGAATAAGTAGAGGACATGGCACATGTTCCCTATGCAAGTGTTGTTGGTAGTCTGATGTATGTGATGGTCTGCACTCAACTAGATATTGCCCATGCAATGGGAGTTTTGAGAAGATACATGTAGACACCAGGGAAAGAGCACTAGACAATTGTGAAGAGAGTATCCAGGTATTTGTTTGGCACACAAGATTATGTTATATGTTACCAAGGGAAACTTGAAGATGACAATGAAGTAAATGTACATGGATTTGTCGATGTTGATTGGACTAGAGATTTGTATTGATGAAGGTCGACCAGTGGATATGTGTTTAAGATGTTTGATGAATAAATCAATTGGATGAGTAAGTGACAGGAAATCATAGCCTTGTCAACAATAGAATTTGAATGTATGGCAGCCACTCATGGAAGCAAAGAAGCGGTATGGTTGAAATAGTTGTGTTCAAGGATCGGATTTGAGCAAAGAGCTATGAAGATAAAGTGCGATAGTCAAAGTGAAATATTTATGGCAAAGAAACCAACTTGTCATTCTAAGATGAAGCATATTTATGTAGAATATCATTTCATAAGAGACATGGTGGAAAGCAACAAGGTGTAACTCGAGAAAGTAGACACATTGGAAAACATAGCAGACTCTTTGACCAATTCTACGATTGATGTGAATTTCTCTTGGTGCAGAGAGGAAATGGGCATTGTTTCCCTGGGTTTGTGAATAAAAGTTCAAGAAAACCCCATATTCAACAAAGAAGACAACAAGTGGGAGAATGTTGGGTTGTTATATTCTTTGCAACAAAAGTTGAAGGTTGAAGTGATCAACCGGGAAAATTCAAAGTCGAATAGATCGACAACAAGTCGAGAGGTCAGTTGACAAGAGGTCATCGGGAGGTTGTGTGACAACTGACTAAAGATCGAATGAAGGTTGATTTATAGTTGACTGATAATAAGACTGGTAGTCGATTGTAACGGAATCTCGAGATTCACGGGATTTGTAGCCAATGATCTACATGGATATGTAATCATTTTTGGGAGTCATTATTTAGGGGTTTTCCTACTATAAATCATATAAATAAGGCATGTTGTAATTGTATTATGTTGATCAATCTTGGATGTTCCTGCTAATGTATTAGCAGATGTTGTTGGTCATGTATATGTAAGCTGAATTGGTTGCAGGGTTGTTCTTATGTAAAGAAAGAGGGTATGATGATGATTGTGTCTTAGGTGTAGACGCTCAAGGAATGTTCTTATGTAAAGAAAGAGGGTATGGTTATGATTGTGTCTTAGGTGTAGTTGATGAGTTGACGAGGTGGTTATATTGTACACCATTGATGAATCTACAGTTGATGCATGATTAGTACACTTTTGGTACATTGTTTGAGGCACCTACTAGTAGCATGTTTGGCACATGGTTTATGGTTGATATGGCATACATGTATGAGATCACATCTTGATCGAAGTTCATCTTGTTGAGGTTTGGTGCATGGTTGATGCACTTGTTTTGGTACATGATGTATGGGATGATATAGTTGAGACACTTGTTATGATGCTTGATGGTTGAGATACATGATTGTGTCACTTGATTCATGGTAGAGGAATATCATAAGTGATATGACACTTATTTGAGGCACACGGTTGGCATGTTGGTAGAGGCATTTAGTTGGTACACAGTTGGCATATGGTTGATACACTTCATTGATGATATATTATGGTACTTTGTATGGTATTGATGTACATGGTTGATGTACATGGGTGTTGTGCACAATATGGCACAAGATGTACATGGTTGATGTTTTTCTCATGATTTTTTATTCATTATTGACATATCTTTTGCTTCATGATGTATGGTATAACACGAGTTTGATGTATGAACAGGTCCAAGGATCATCATCATTCTTGAGTAGATGATCTATGTTCTGGTTGAGTAGTAGCATTTTCAACATAAGCATATTGCAGTGGTAGCATATTGTTCATATTGTAGAGAAGATAGGGGGAGACATACCCATAGGTGGAGTCACTCTTCTTCCCATGTCTCCAGGAAAGATTTTTCAGATGCAAAGGTAAATACTTGAAAACGATCCCTATACTTGGAGAAAGAGCACAAAGGCATGGTTCCAGGGGAAGTGATGGTCACAGGGGGAGCATGAGAGATATGTCTTTAGCATTACATCAGAGTGATATCCCTTGTTCAAAAGGGGAGCGATTATTCAGAGGAAGATCAAAGACATCCAGGCAGAGGGAGCATCCCCAAGGAGAGTTCAAGCAGGGGGAGCAGCCCCAAGGAGAGAACTACCCTTTGACATTGATTTCAAAGGCAGAGAGATAGTCACATTGATGTGATTGAGATGATTATTGATGAAGAAGAATGTCTTGTCTACATGTTTCCATCAATGATTGATGTTGACATCAATGTTGGTATTTCCATCATGAGATTGTTGGATCATGTTGTCATTGATGCCAAAGAATTGATTGATGTCAAAGGCCAAAAGATTGATGTCAAAGGTCAAAGGATTGATGTCAAAGGAACAATGTCTTGTCATAGTATATTTATGTAGTATGTATTGTCATTGTTGTCAACGGATTGATGTCGAGATATTTCATTGATATATGATGCATAGATGAAGATGGATTGATGCATTAATGTATTGATCATTCATGGGTTATTCCAATTTGGATTGATGTAAAGATTACTCATTATTGTCGTGTCATGGTTGATAGGAAGTACAAATGGATGAACTCCAAAGTGGTCCCCTTATGGTGAAAGCCCTCACGGGAAGACGCTTTACGGTTGAGTTATCCTAGAAGTATGGTTAGAGAACCCATGATTAATTATGGAATAATGAGATGAAGATAAGTGAATTTTTCAGTGAAACTATCCTAGATGGATAGTGCTTTTCATGCCATTTTCGATGGTATGTGGAACGTCACATAACTCCTCACTGTTTGAGAGTTATGGCCTTACGAAGTTGGAGGACCCTCATATGTTGGCTAGAAGCCCCAAAAGGTCAAAGAAGTCAAAGTGATTACAAAGAAGAAATTATTTAAATAATAAAGTGAAGTGATAAAGTCAAGAGGTTTATTTAAATAATAAAATAAATGGAGAATTTTCTAATTATGGAAAGTGGTTACAAGAGGGTTAACCCTAAAATGAGGAAAGTGGGTTAAGTGGTCAAGTGGCTATTGGATATATGGACAAGTGGCCAGTTGGAAAAAGTTGGACATAGGTGACTATCTAGATAAAGTGGCTATGTGGACAAAGTGGCCAAGAAGATGCTTCTAAGGAAGCTACTTGGAGAGTATAAATAAGAGGCAAGGGTCTCTTGTAAAATATCTCTCTTGAGCACATATTAAAGATCTATTCTGAGTGAGAGATTGACTAGAGGATCTCATGGACACATCAAATTTTTCGTAAGTCTGAGATCTTGACAGCGAAAGTTTCAGAAGTTCAGAATCCCTAGTTTTTGAAGGAGCACGTAAGCAACAATGGGCCAAAGCACATGCATACACCGACTATAGTGAGGTAGGGAACGTACACACGCGGGCTAAAAGAGATCAAAGAGCATACAGTTGAAGAAATTCATGAAGACTTGAGTGTGAGTTGATGCCAAGTTCTTAAAGTCTGAAGCAAGTTCCAGATCTTCATTCTATGGGCTCAGATCTACCATAGAAATTCTGGTATGCTTGCATGATTGTCTAGATGGATACTTTTGCTTGTTGTATGGTGAATGCTTAAGGCATTCTTGGTATGGTTGTTGTGATATGGTTATGTTGGTTGATTGAGACAGTGAGCAACACTCTTATGGTTCAGTATTGATATGGTTGCCATAGTATATTGGTTACTTATGATTGAGTAACATTCATATTGTATGGTTGAGGAGCATGAGTAAGTTGTTGGAGAGCATAGATGTGTTGTGATTGGTTATGGTACAGATTGGACAGAGAAAGGCATAAGTGGATGTGACTGAAGGCTACAGAGGATCTGAGTTTTTCAATGAGAGAAAACCCTAATTGTTCAGAAGGCATATGCAGGTTGTAGTACAAATTGGCCACGTACATACGCAGGCTGTACTACTGGTAGGGCATGTACATATGTGTGCTGCCCTACTGACAGGTCACGTACCTGTTGATAGATTGGCATTTGTTGAGGAATAAATCCTCTTCTCAGTCGGTGTTGAGTTCTGTAAGATGATTCTTGCATTGCAGAGCTGGTGCTCTTGTGGAGTTGTAAATCTATTCAGTTGTTGTTGATAAACCCAAGGATTGTAGTCCATAATAAAAAGAAAATTGTACATACATCTTGTGTTCTTTGTGTTCTTTGTGGTGATGGCTTGTTGTTGATATATGTTGTTGTTATCTGTTGTTGATATATGTTCACATACAACTAGTTATAAATGGTAGTAATAAGTGATGAGTAAATGGTGATTGCTAACTAAGGTGTTTTTGTGAAGGGAAGTTTGAGAGATTGTGAAAAAGAGCCCTACATTGATTCACCCTCCCTCTCAATGTGATCGGTGTGTCAAAAAATTGGTATCATAGCGTGATCCGGATTATTTTCGGCATGAAATGAGGGCGGAGATATAATAAAGAAATGCACAGAGATATTGCAGATATTCAATAATATAACATAAATGTATCAGAGATGCAACCATAAACACA
>ML799146.1:133797-154964 GCA_009831015.1 Picea engelmannii
TCTTCATCTATGCATTCTCATCAAGGACAATACATATTATATTACATCAATCATCAATCAATCAATCCTTTGACATCAATCAATCACTTGACATCAATCAATCAAACCATTGGCATCAATGACAACATGATCCAACAACACTCGTGTATGATTTTAGCATGTTGTAGATGCATCAATTAAATGGTATCGGACAATAGTGAAATCTAGTTGTAATTCATAGCTGAAAGCTATGGGAAACTAATTAGCAGTAAATTTTAATTTTTATGAGTATTTCGCACGTAATGGAGCTTAGCTGGGATGGGGGATGTTACATTGTGGTATCGAAGCCTCTGGTTCAAATGTCGAGCTTGTATGAGCTAAGAAGGATATGAATTGGTCAAGTTCATTGTTGTAGATTTGTCTATGATGAATTTTGGAAAAAAAGAGAAAAATCAGAGCGAAATCCCCAAATTCATGAGAAAAATTCAAGTTTAAAGGACTAAAAATAGTTTAAAGGACTTGGAATGATTGAATTTCATGTTTTAATGATCGTTGTAGAGTTGCAGGAAGTTTGGTGAATCGACGACTGAGATCGTGTTTGATATCGCAATCAACGACCCAAATGGTTAAGCAAATCGATGGTCGAGATTCATTTTCATTGGTTGGGAAAATGAAACAAATCATTGATATGGATTCATTTCAGTTATTGGAAGGTTGGAGTCGATTGACGCTCAAGATCATCTTGGCTTGGAGATCGACGACCTAGATTCATCGAGGATTTGGTCGAAATTTTCTAAGTGTTGGAAATTCACAAAGAAAAATCATCGTCGGTCGATGGTCAGATCAACGAGCTTGGAGAAGATTTTCAATCGACCAAAATAAATCTCTGATGGTCAATGGGAGATGATCGGGCATCGAAAAAGTTGGCCGAAGTTTGATAGATCGACGATCAAGATCATTTTTGAATGAGAGATTGACGGTCCAATTTCATCGAGGATTTTGGTCAAAATTTTCTAAGTGTTGGAGTTGGCCAAAGGAAATCGTTGACGATTGATGGTCGGGTTGGCCAAATTGGCAAAGTGTTTGGTCGCCAATGGAAATCATCGATGACCGATGGGTCGATGGTCGGGTGTTGGTCGATTCGACGAAGTGTTTCGATCGAGCAAGAGAAGGTGTCAATGGTTGATGGGTCAATGGTCGGGTGTTGACCGATTCAATGAGGTGTTTGGGTCATCCAAGAGAAACAGTCGATGGATGATGAAGGAAAGGGGATGATGATGTGTCATGCAATGTCAACATCAACTTGTCATGCCACATCATCCAGAGTGCCATGTTGGAGTCTATGTGTCATGCCACGTCAGCATCCACATGTCATGCCACGTCAGCCAAGAAATGGTCGACGACCGATGGTCAGGTCGACTGAAGTGGAGAAGTGTTTGCATCGATCAAAATTGGTTGATGGTCGATGGTGAGTTGTCGACCAAATTCGTGAGGAGTTTCATCTACCCATAAAAAAACTTTGATGGTTAATGGCCAATGGTCAAGCATCAGTCGGTTTAGCGTTGTGTTGAAAAAGGTTTCCGAGGAAATTCTTCGATGGTTGATGGCCAATGATCAGGCATCGAGGAAATTCGTGAGAAATTTTGGGTTTCCAAAGAAAATCGTCAATCAACCAATTGTCGATGGAGCTCAGATCAACGGTCCATATTGTTTTGAGTGGTCGATCGACCGTGGAGATTCATATATGGGCCTAAGGAAGGTTTGGCAGATCAACAACTCATATTTCATCTGATTTGAGATCGATGACTCAAATTCAAAGGGTTGTTATAATAGTAAAATGGTCAACTTTATATGAAAATTTCAGAATTTTTCATATTTTTAAAGGTCATTAACTTGTGGGGCGATTTTGAGGCCCTAAATGACGTTTTTAGCCAATCAAAACCCACGGAAACATAGTGTACCAAGGTACACTATATTTCTACATCTTAACTAAAAGAACTCAAAGAGAGATATCCAATGAAATATCATGGGCACAAAACAGATCTCGCATGAGAAAGTTACAACCAAAATAGTAAGGGTAAAATTTCACCAACAGATTACTTCGAGAGGGCATAACTCCTTGCTAAGAAGTTTGTTTGGGGCACAAGAGAAAGTAGACACATGTAGCATACATGGATAAATTGGGATATGGGTACCTAAAAATGTGCAGGAAGAGAAAGTAGACACATGTAGCATACATGGCTAAATTGAGAAAACAGTCAAAACTTCTTTGGACCGTAACTTTCAGCTCAGAGCTCGGATTTGAGCAAACAAATAATTGTTGGAAAGTTCTTGAGAAGGAGATGACATCTATCCACCCAGAAGTTTGAATTGGGCACTAAAAATTCTCAAAAAGTAATAAAGAGTTGTTTGTAGCAGTGAGAGAGTGGAAATTGGAGCTTGTAAATGTTGTAACTTTTCACTCAGAACTCAGAATGAGTCATGAGTACATCCGTTGGAGAGTTGTTTTAGAGAAGAATTCATCTAATGAATCAGATTATGAATTGGTGCATTGTGTTCTTCATAAATTGATAAGAAGAATAACTTGTATTATAATAAATGAAATGTTTTATGAATGCATATTCTAACAGTAATTATTACATGCACATTTCTTGCAGAATTAGAGGTATAAGAAAAAAAAATTGTTTCTTATATGAGGAACAAAGTTATGGAAGATGAACGGGGATATTACGGCCATGAGGAAGAGATCAGAGGTTTGCATGTCAGCATGGGTAATGTTGAGACAAAGTCAAATGGAAGAAGAGGCAGGAAAGAGCATGTAACTATGAGAATCTTGCGTAAAGAAGTGTAGAGCTATAGAACATACAACGAAAGGATTATGAAGACTCGAGAAGAGATACTTCAAAGTTTGAATATGTTGCATAAGCAGGTTAACAAGGACTCTAGCACCAAGAAAGCAACTAGTGCTAGACAAGTGACCACATCTAGATCCCATAGCAAAAGGGATGATCATGGGAATGATAGGCGGTTAAGAAGCATGAGCAGGCATTATCATTCTCCAAAGAAATCCACAAGAAGGACTTATGCAATTTCAGGGCCAAGGAGAAACCCATGTGTGTCTCATGTCTAGAGGCAGAGGAGGAGGCATGAGTCAAACATCTTGCAAGGTGAACTCAAGAAAATCGAGCCACCAAATTTCAATGGTGAGCATAGGAAAGGAGAAGAGGTCAAGGCCTGACTGTTGGAAATGAAGAAATATTTACAATTGCATGATTACCCCTTAAGATTAGAAGCTAGAATTGCAACCTACCACTTGAAAGGAAAGGAAACCACGTGGTGGGATCAACTTAAGAAATCTAAGCACCTTGATGAGAAGAGGATCTCATGGCAGTATTTCAAAGGATATTTCCAAGAGAAATATGTGTCCGAGCATTACTATGAAAGGAAGATGAAAGAGTTATTTGAACTCAAGTTGGGAACCATGAAAATGGATGAATATGATATTGTAGAAGTATGTTGACTTCATAAAGGATGATAAATTCAAAATCCAAATGTTTCTAAGTGGGTTACCCTCTTTATATAGTGACAATATACAATATGATAACCCCAAGACTTTGGAGGAGACCATAAGGAGAGAAAATAATTTTTATGAGCAAAGAAAAAGAAGGTCAGTCTTCCAAAAGGCTTGGAAAGACAAGATGAAGAGTAAGAAGGATCAAAGGAAAAAAGGTTTTAAGCCACCCTTTTTCAAGAATAGCTCCCAAGTAAATCAACAAGGTCAATGAACCCAAAATAAGCACAAGACTACATATTCACTTGAGAAAAGGCCAAGGAAACAACCTATACAATGTTGGGGATGTGAAGGAAATCACTTATATAGGGATTTCCCTCACAAAGGAGAGAGAATGAGGACTGTCCCCAACATTCAGGACACTGAAACAGTTGAATACATGGGATGAAACATGCCAAGGATTTATGCATCCTTGGACAACAAGCAAGTTGAATATCAATCTCCCATGATTGAAGTGGAAGGTAAGATTGATAACCAACCCATAACAATTTTAATTGATTATGGAGCTAATAGTTACATAAACTCTAACATTGTTGAAATATTTCACTTGCAAAGGAGTAAGCATAAAAAATCTTGGTTAGTTCAATTAGCCACAGGGCCTAAGCGGAAGATCAATGAGCTAGTTAAAGATTGTTCAATAGACATGAATGGACTCAACACAAAGATATATGTGAACATCATACCATTTGGTTCATATGATTGTCCAATTGGAATGGATTGGTTGGAAAAACACCATGGTGTCCTAAAATGTTACAACAAGACAATCACATGTCTTGATGAAGAAGGGAAGCAAGGAAAGATTCAAGGCATTCCAAGAGTTGTAGTTGTTAGAGAGATTTAAGCTATGCAGTTGAAAAAGAGTTTCAGGAAGGGATGTCATATTTTTGCAACCCATGTGGAAGAGGAAACCAAAGATAAAGTGGAAAACATTGAAGATCATCTAGTCTTGAGGGATTTTGAAGATGTTTTTAGGGAAATCCCAAGACTTCCACCAAAGAGAGACATTGATTTATCTATTGATTTGGTGGCAGGAGTTGCCCCTGTGTCCAAGACACCATACAAAATGGGAACACCAGAGTTGAAACAGTTATAGATGCAGCTCGAAGAGATGTTAAAGAAGGGGTACATATGCCATGCCACCTTGGGAAGCCCCATTTATTTTTGTGAAAAATAATGATGGAACCTTAAGGTTGTGTATTGATTTTAAATAGCTAAATAAGGTTACCATAAGGAACAAATATCCTTTGCCAAGGATTGATGATTTGTTTGATTGGTTGAAATGTGCACGCATCTTTTCCAAGATTGAATTGAGATCAGGTTATCATCAAGTGAGGATAAAGGAAGAAGGCATCAACAAGACAACATTCAAGACAAGATATGGGCATTATGAATTCACGATCGTGATATTTGGACTATCAAATGCACCAAAAATCTTTATGTGCCTGAAGAATGGAGTGTTCAGGGAGTGCCTCGACAAGTTTGTAATTGTGTTCCTAGATGATATACTCATATACTATAAGTCAGAAGAGGAACATGAGAAACATTTAAGAATGGTGTTGCAAGTTTTAAGAGAGCATAAATTGTATTCTAAGCTAATTAAGTGTATCTTTTATCAAAAGAAGATTCACTACTTGGGGCATATAATTTGAGAAGAAGGGATAGTAGTGGGTCTCGAAAAGATAGAGGCCATTAGAGGATAGTCGATGCCAATAAATGTCATGGAGGTTAGATCATTCATGGGACTTTACAATTATTACCGAAGATTCATAAAAGGTTTTTCAAATATTTCAAGCCCAGTCACTTCTTTGCAAAAGAAGGGAGTGAAGTTTGAGTGGACTTCCAAGTGTGAAGATAGATTTCAACAGTTGAAAGACATATTGACAAGTGCACCAATCTTGAATATTGCAGATCCGGATGAATATTTTGTTGTGTGCATTGATGCATACAAGGAAGGACTTGGTGGAGCTCTCACACAAAAAGATCATCTGGTATGCTATGAGTCCAGAAAATTAAAAGAGTAGGAGAAGAATTATGCTACCCATGATCTAGAGTTAGCAACATTTGTACATGCATTAAAAATGTGTAGATATTACCTCATGGGGAAGAAATTTGAGCTAAGGACAGACCATTGTGGTATGAAACATTTTTTTGGACAACCAACATTAAATGTTAGACAAACTAGATGGCTCGAATTTCTAAGTGAATATGACTTTGAAAGTAAGCACATCAAAGGCAAAGAAAATCAAATGGTTGATGCACTTAGTAGGAGATCACGTGAGATGCATATTGCAGCCATTAGCATCTAAAAGATTAATCTGAAAGATAAAATTATTGCAACAACAAATTTAGATCAACAATATCTAAAAATAACAGAAACATTACAACAAGGTAATTTTCAGCAGAAATTTAATTATTATGAGCTAAAAGAAGATGGAATTCAAATATACAAATGCAAAGTATGTGTCAAATTCTAATAAGCTGAAAAATATAGTGATGAGGGAAATGCACAATGTGCCTTATGTTGGACACCCGGGATATCATAAGACAATTGTAGTTGTAAGAAGTCAATATGTTTGGCCTAGAATGAAGAAAGAAGTCAACAAGTGAAGACAAAACATAGATATCTAGTTGGTTTATTACAACCATTGGCCCATTCCGAAATGGAAGTGGGAAGTAGTTACAATGGATTTTATTACAAAGCTGCTCAGAATAATGAAACAACATGATTCCATCATGATGGTGGTTGATAAATTTAATAAAGAAACACATTTTATTCCAGTGAAGACAACACACAAGGCAACCAATATTGCAGAAATATATATGGAAGAAATTGTCAGACTACATGGAGTGTCGAAGACCATAGTTTTAGAGAGAGATCCAAAGTTTACTTCCAAATTTTGGAAAGGTTTTTCAAGGGCTTTGGGACAAATATAAATCTTAGTACAACGTATCACCCAGAGTAAGATGGGCAAACAAAGAGGACTAACAAAATAATTGAGGACATGCTCAAAATGTATGTGATGGATCAACCATCAAAGTGGGAGGATTATATTCATTTAATAGAGTTTGCTTACAATAATGGGTATAAGGCCTCATTGAAAATTATTCCATTTGAAGCATTGTATGGCACGAAGTGTAACACACGAGTGAGTTGGGATAATCCAACAGACAAAGCAATTGTTGGGCTAGATTTGTTAAAGGATATGAAAGAACAAATGGAAAAGATCAAACAAAATTTAAAGGTTTCCCAATATAGCCAGAAAAGTTATGCAGACGAGAATAAAGTGTTTAGAGATTTCAAAGTGGGTGAACATGTAGTTTTGAAAGTGAAAGAAAAAAGAAGTTCATTGAGATTAGGAAGTTTCCCAAAGTTGGCAGCAAAATATTGTGGACCTTTTCAAATATTAAAAAAGATAGGGCTATTTGCATACATGATAGCATTGCATGCATCCATGAGAGTGCATAATGTGTTTCATGTATCACTATTAAAGAAATGTGTGCTTGACCCTAACCACATAATTGCTTGGATTGTGATCTAGGTGGAGCATGAAGGATATTTTTGGGTGGAACCAGAATTCATCCTGGACCGGAAATTCAAACTACTTAGGAACAATTCCATAGGATTCCATAGGGTTGGTAAAGGTTCAATGGACCTATTATGGTCCTGAAGATGCTACATTGGAGCATGAAGAAAACATATTAGAAGAATACTCACAAATTTTTGACAATTTTGAGAAAACATAATGCAAGACTCCATTTTGAGAAACTAGAGTTATGGAACCACGTTGCAAATGTTAAGGTTTAAGTTATTATTAGGTTTCTTTTCAATTCACTAGATAACCATATCATAGATAGGATCACTAAGAAATACACAATCACAAGAGACACATCAATTATCCTGGGAAACCCTCATGGGGGAGAAAACCCAACAAAAACTTCCTTAATATAGATAACCAATACAATGCCAAGAGATAACTCAAAAAATACAGAAATTCCTCTCTCAAGAATGTGCCTCTCTCTCTCTTCCTTCTTCTCCAACTGCAGCTTCGAACTTGTGCTCTGATGAACAAGTGAGTGAGTGAGCAAATGAGGTGCTAGCCTCTCTTATTTATACAATCTGGCAAGCATTGAAGAGGTGTCTTTTCACTGGTAGGGCCAACTTCTCAATCTGGGTGGTTATAACCACTTTAATATATTCTGGGGCCGACTTCTCATTTAGCCTATTACAATTCGTGTTTGACCAATCCGCAAAAGGGGATTTGGTCATTTACAATACCTGGCATGATCAATCCACAAAAGGGGATTGATCTAATGAATAATACATCAATAATAAATAGAATACTCTTTGCAGTTACAATATTTCAACAACAAAGTCCTAGCCAACTATGTTGGGGGCCCTGATAAAATAATGACACATTCCTTGGGTTGACCCTGATAAATGAATGGTACATTCCTTGGGTTGACCTTGATAAATGAATGGTTCTTTCCTTGGATTCACGGGTTGAAAGGAACGAGAGATTATGGTTGGGACTGATGTTGGAGTTGTGAAATTGCAGAATTTTATTTTTTAAGTATTGCGATGTAAATTTTCATATATGTATATTGACATAGTGTGCATCGATGATGAAACACAATTGTAGGGGAGAGGGAATGTAACATCTCCACTATAATCCGTAGTTTAATTAATGCTTAATGTAGATATAATGTGTGGCTATGGCCAAGTGATGTATATGCTAACTGTATTTCTAAATTTTAATAATAAAACGTGATGTCAACTGCTAAGGGTACATGGACAGAGATGGGGAATGGATTGATCTAGAAGAGAGGGGAGGGTCTACGAGAATGCTTAAGAGGGTCTAAGGGGGAATCACCCATGTATATTTTTTTGTTTGTTATAAATGTACCCATCACCTGTTGCACCAACATTTAAACCATTGGCTAAGAAACCACAACCCAAGGGAACCTAAACTGTCAAAATCACCCGGGGATCACACCCGGCCTGGGCCGCACCAACCCTTAACATGGATGTATTTTTGTGTGTCTACTCCCGACTAAACACACCATAAGGGTATTGTTCTTGGGTCACCTAACAAATGAAACCCACACCTTAACTAGTTGAGCTAGAAGGAATTGGCAATCACCCATGTATATTGATTTGACCCGTTTTCCTAAATTTGCTATTAGTATATGAACCTTCTAATTTTTTATTGAGTGTTCCCAAATCCAATCATTAAATACATGTAAGAGGGTGGGTGTGAGAGGTCACATCCCATAGTTATTGGGCACATGGGGGGATGCGTATAATCAGTTTGGGGAAGTGTGTGAGTCAAGAAAGAAATCCAAAGGAGAGAAATTTGTATGGGCAACTACAACAATGGGAGACATTTAATTTTTGGGCATACACAACAAGATGAGAGAAAGAAAGAGAGTTGGGAGCTGGAACATCCATGGAGGGAGAATTCTAGAGCATGCAAGAGTGTTTCTAGAGCACATTGGAGTTGAATATTGAAGAGTCAAGTTGTCAGTATTGAATATTGAACTCTTGTGTGAATTGCATTGTAACAATAAGTGTTTGTTGTTAGTTGTTGGTATTTTTCCTGGCAGTGAGTTTCCTTCAGTTCCCAGTTGAGAGATTCATGGTTACCTGTGCCAGAAAGACTATGATAAATGAATGGGATGTCATAGGAACTGAGATCTGTGAAGGGGTACATTCCTAGGGTTGGGCAGGTCAAGAGGAAGAGAGCTAGTGGAAACTTAGGATAATTGTAGGAGAATACCAATGGGTTGTGAGTTTTATGAGCTGTGAGTGGACAGTGAGAGACCACCCTATTTTGTGGATTACTAACCTCAGCTCGAGGGTGACTTGTTGTTGATATTTGGAACATCAGGTCTATGGTTGGGTGGAACGTCCATCCCAAGTAGCTAGTTGCACAATTGTTTATAAAAGATAAGTATTTTATCTTGTTGTTGTGTTATTTTATGTGTTTATTGTTATGCATCAACTCTATAAATGAGAAAGATTTATATGTTGATACGATAAGCTATTTTACTACATTCATGTATCATTTTAGAATGTCATAGATGCATCAATTAAATGGTATCAAACAATAGTGAAATCTGGTTGTAATTCATAGTTGAAAGCTACAGGAAATTAATTAGTAGTAAATTTTAAATTTTATGAGTGTTTCGTACATAATGGACCTCAGTTGTGCTGGGGGACGTTACATTATCAAGGATATCACAAATAAGGAAGTTATAATCTTGGTTAAGGAGTGTCCAAGTTCAACATATTTTATCCTTCGAGGTAAGATCTATGAGAAAATTGAGGGATGTGGTAATGGGATCACCAGTGTCACATGTTGTGGTCGATATATCCATGGAATGGTTTGAAAAGAGGTCTATTGAAACCCATCCTATTAAACCAAAGCTCTGGAATATATTTGTAGATGATGCATACACAATATGGTCGCATGGTAGAGAAATACTTGATAGGTTCAAATTTCATCTAAGTAGTCCAATAGATAGGATTAAATTTATCATGGAAATAACGAACAACAACAACATCCTATTCCTTTATATCCTCATTTCTAAGAAAAATGATGGCTCATTATAACATGAAGTATATTGCAAGAATATGTATATTGATAGGTATCTCCATGTTGAGTCTCATCACCACCTTGCTAAAAAACTTGGGGTCATCGATACATTGGTAACTCATGTAATCAAGGTTTCTAGCAGTGATCATGTAGAGCATGAACTTAATCACTTGGCTAATTTTTTCAGGAATAATGGCTATAAATAACATCATTTCAGTGTTGGAACCTCAGGTTCTTATGGTTCATCCAACTCTTTCTGAAGACACTTGGTCAGTCATTCGACTAGTAGTTGGAGATAATCGATTGGGTGGTTGACTAGATAGTCAATCAAATAATCAACTAGCAGTCAGAGAAAATCATCCAGTAGATCAACTAACCAAGAAGTTGAGTACATGTTGGACGAATGGGTGGTTGAGTCAACTTGGTAGGTTGTTTGGTCGACACAACATCACAATTTTGTTGGGATCCGTTCCAACCACCGATGGTTTTATGTGGACAAGATCTTCCCAATTTCAAGAAAATTGGTTAGATCCATAAACTATAAATAAAGGACCCTATGGGTCAATCTAATGTCGTGAAGTATGTTCAATGGTGCATTGTGATGTTCTGATCACAATGTGCAGTTCTTAAGTGTTGTAATGACGTCTTTAGACACCACCGATCTTCCTTGAAGTGTATTTCTCTTCATTTTTTCTGAAGATTCTATTATTAGTCCTTTCAGTGTTACACCCAATCCCCAACATTCAAGAAGGTGGTATTAAGAGATAGGGGTGGAAACCGGATCATTCATGAGCCATCTAGTGAAACAAAGAAGATTGCACTACCTTATATCAAAGGTATAATAGAAAAAATTCAATTAAAAAAAAGGGTAATATTAGAGTCTCCTTCACTCCCCCAATCACTGTCAAAGGCTTGTTGGATTGTGAAAAACATGACATTGACATGAAATATCATAAGGGTGTTTATATCATACCATGATCTTGTGGTAAATATTATATTGGTGAGACAAGGAGATCTCTATGTATTAGAATCAAAGAACATTGCATGGATATAGAGTATAACCAAGTTAAAAGATCTACTTTGGTTGAACATTCTCAGAACATTGGCCATCTAATTTGCATGGACGATGCTAAGATCATTGTGAGGATGGACCACTATGGTAAAATAAAGGTTCATGAGGCCATTGAAATTGAATTAAATAATAGCATCAACAAAGATGAAGGTTTTTAAATTAAAGAAGCTTGCAGGCCTATTATTCAAAAGATTAAAAATGAAGACAATAATAACCTGGAATAATATTTAGTTGGCTTACTCATTGGTTATCATTGACTATGTATTTATGGATTGAGAGGTCATTAATACTTGAGTTAACAACTTATTGATGATGATCCTTGCATGTGGATCAAAATGTCGAGTAATCTAAAAACATGAACACAAGTCCATCTCCTCTAAAAAAACATCCATTGGTACCAAACATATTGATTAGGTTCTAAATACAAGGATGTGAGAGTTGTCTTTTGTAAGGTTGGTGCTTGGTGTAGATCAAAGCATTTCTCCATCTGGAATATCCATGTTATATGATCTTCCCCATCAAATTTCCTCATAGAAATCTTGGGAATTAATTAGTTCCTTCATGTCAAGTTGAACCCCCAATGATCCAGATCTTGGAGTGAGGAATAATCATGATTCTGAGACTTAATCCTCATGTTATCCACATTTTTAAAAATATTCCTCAAATGTTTCTAGGGTTTGTTATCCCCATTTTCAAGATTTCCTTGTGTCCCAATATCATCTTTAGGGAACCTCACATCTAGGGCATGTAAGATCATGGATGATATGGAATTTTGTAATTTTTATATATTTTGTTCCATTTTCATTTGTGTATTTATCAAATCAACATTTTCATTGAACTACCACTAAATTCATTAAATTGATTCTCCAATTTGGATAGTTGGTTATGTATCTATTCACTTCCTTCATGAGTCATTGTTGAGCTCTCTAGAGGTTTAATTGGTGTAGTATTTTTTGGAACATCCTTTGCCACGTGGGATAAAAATGATATTTATATATATTTCTTTTGTATTTTACCTTACCACACTTTTTGAATCACCCAAAATAGATCTTCTAATCCAATTTATATCAATTGTAAGTTACATACCTTTAAAACCTTGATTTTGAGACTGTTTTGAGGCCGCCCTTGCACCTAATATAAATATGAAATTTATGTACCTATTTATGAAATAATGTATTTATCAAATCAACATTATGTTCTAAGACCAATATTAGCACTAGTAAAAAACAATAATTTCCATGGTATTTGTAGCCAAAATTGCAGCAAACAAAAACTTAAAATTTATATCATAGGTAACAAATATGTATTTCAATACTCTTGAAAATTTTAGTCTAAAACTTCACTAAATAAAATTTATACTGAAAATTCTAATATGATTCATTTGAGACTAATTTCGGGACTAATTAGAAATCCTAGCTTCCACAAGATATATCTCATAAATTATAATGAAAAAAATATTGATTTTTTTACTACATGTACTTTTATATGTCTCTTAAAGCCTCTAAAAATTCATAGTATGAAATGTTATCATAACAAATTTATAGTGAAAATTACAAGATGACTTGTTTGAGGCTAATTTAAGGAATTGTCAAAACCCCTGACTTCCACAGGTTGTATCTTGTAAAGTATAGCAAACCTAAACCTGAAATATTTACCTCAAGTACTTTGCTAAGTTTAACTAGGATCATAAAAAATCCATAGTCTTAAACATCACTAAAAAAAATATAGTGAAAATTACAAGAAGATTCATTTGAAGGAGAAAAACCTTAGGATCGTATGCTCTGAAACCAAATGTTAGCTAATAAACACCCAAATAGCTTGAAAATAGAAAGAGAAGTAACTCCACACCTTGATAGAATTAGATAGAAGAATGGAAGATAAGCCTCTTCGAGGGGGTGAAGTCCTTTTACAATAGAAAAAATGTACAAGATGAGATGATTTTAAAACTAGGTCTCCTTGGTATATATAGGAGACAAAGGGTACAATTACAATTAAAGGGTCTAGCTGACAACACTAATATAACAATAAAAAGGGGATAAATCAATATATAGGGATTTATCTGGGCCTTAACATAGGGCTTTGTCTAGGGCTTAACATGATGCCATATTATTCTCAATTGGTTCCCATTAATCATATAGATAATTAATATCCATATTGAACCTAATTTCCCTAATTTCAACAACATGATCTACATGAATTTCTATAGAGTCAACAATTTAAAAAAACCTAAAACATCTCATGGTTTGGTATCTATGCTAGAAAATTGAATTTCAAAAATAGATCATTCTCCTCCCATGTAAGATTCAACATCATGATCAAGCACATGTATTGGAAGCCGTAAATTTGAAGGAGCTAATGATTTGATATAAAACTTGGGTTTATCAAGATCCAAATGTTGTCCAATATAATATAATTCTTTTGCATATATGTATACAATTTAATTGAATAAAATTGAAGGGAAAAGTTGTTCTTCGTGAGAAATTAAAAGTAAAGGAGAAACTATTTCCATATTCTCTATTGTTGGGATAAGTAAGAAATCAACAAGTTGTTCCTAAAATAGTGGGGAAATACATAACTCCGCCAAGAATAAATGATGTATCATTAGAAAGGAAGGACAATCACAATGAAAATGAGGGTCAAGATCTAGAAACATGTAGTTATGAGGGAATTCAAAACAAGTTAGTCAATTTTGAGGATCAAGTGCAATATAAATTTCTTGGGTGGGGAACATACCAAATCATTTCTCCAAGAATTGAGGATTATTGGTGTTCATCCCAAGGAAAGTGGAAGAAGGGGAGAATAAGTATAGGAGATTGAACTCCTTCTTGAAACAAAGAATTGTTGTGATGGGAGTGAAGAGGAACGACAAAAAGTTACTCCATAAGACTTGGAAACCACTAAGGACACTTAGTTTGAGGATATTTATCTAGACGCCAAGGATAAAATATCTTCAACAATTATAGAGAAGCAATGAAAAACACCCAACAAAATGTAACATATATATACCCCTCATTAATAATATGGAGGATGGGGATATATACAAGAAGCACCCCAAAATTGAGGTCATCCAACACTATAATTATTTACCTACAAGTATTGGGTTGTAGTACGTCAAATGTATAGTGGAAAGGGACCACAAGGAAAATATTGATTAAATTTTAAAAATAATGGTTTTCAACATGGTGAGTATTCTTACCATCTGTTGTCATGTGGGAAACCAAAACAAGAAACCATTCATAGATATGTTTTGTTTTAGTGGTTTTGGGTGTGAGTGAGTGCAAAAGTGAAACTTCCTATTGTAGGGTGGTTGTTCCATACTATTACAATAGAAAGGTGGTTTACAAATTTTTTCCTTAAGGAAACAAGCAAATAATTGAAATAAGGTAAGATTATTGGGAAGAGAAAGGAAAAAAATACTTCCAAGTGCTTCCAAATCTTCTCCTTTAGGTAGCAAATTGAATGAGAAAGTAGGATATGAGCTTTGAGAAATTTAGCACAAGGGGTTATCTCTACCAATTGTTACCAATGTTGTTGGACACTTGGCTAGTTTTGTGCTAACAAGTGTCTAATTCAAACCCTCTTGAGTGAGGTGCACTAGTATACACCAATAGGTGTTACTAGGAATGCCACCTGTAGAAGTGGGGAAGCAACCCTTAGGTTTCCCCACAAGGTTTTCCTTGGGAAGAACATAGGGAGATTTGAGAAACCAACTAATCCAAGAAACCTGCAAATAAGACAAAATATAATATACCTTACTTGTGCATTAGCAAGAAATAAAACCATATCTAGAAATCCAGATGAAAGATTCATAAAATTAATTATGTTTTATGAGGGTGGGGGTGGGGAAAATGTTAGAGAAATGTATTATACATTTCTCTAACATTTGCCCCACACCCACCCTCATATATGAGGGTGGGGGTGGGGAAAATATTAAATAAATGTATAATACATTTCTCTAATGTTTGCCACACCATATCTATAAATCCAAATGAAGATTCATAAAATTAATTATAAAACATTAAAACCCTAAATCTGATTGCAAACCATTGATATTGAGCTAATGAACAACATATAAATAACATCAAACAACAAATAAAACTTAGATATAGGGTGTGTAAAACCAAAGATTCAATTCCATTAAAGAAAATTACATAACCATATACCTTGTGGAGAGATTGGGTCTCTAAATCCTCCTTATTCAAGGTCCTATACTTTCAAGACTCCTTCCTAATCGTTGGCCTTCAAACCAACAATGCTTCCCCTCCCATCAAAGGGAAGAAAGAATGAAGAAGCACTCTCCAACAAAAATCCAACAACATAAATTTACTCTCTCAAAAGATGTCTTATGGATACCCTAAGTTAGGCTTTTACATAGTTTAGAAGCCTTTTGGGGTGTCTCTCCATCATCAATGCATCCTTGTGAGGGGTCATAGAGGTTGTAACTATTACGACACATTTCTACAAGCAACTACATGTTTTTTACTTAGTTATATTGTAAACATGTGGGTATTAAAGCATTTCTTGTGGAGGTCTATAGGTATTGAAGGGTTACCTACAACTATCTCTTTTAATGAATTCCACAAGTTTTGGGTTAGAGTATTCCGATATTTTTAATTTGTGTCTTCGAGATTGGTTGTAAGCTCATAGTTTTTAGGAGACCATATTTTTCTTCAAATAAATAGCTATATAAATCAACAATTTGCAAGTGTGTATATGTTGAAGGGGAGTGGAGTTATATCTTACAATTTTTTTGGAGAGTGGTAGCTACAAAATTCTTAGATTGAGATAAATTCAGTGAGATTTTGAGCAAATCGCTATGAAGAGAAAAATCCTCATTCATGGGAGATAAAAATGAATGTAGTAAACTATACATGTTTCTCAACAATAGTTGTTCCTTCCTTAATAATGTTTATGATCTTGTAATTTCTTCTTCACTTGTTTGGAAGCCAACAAATTGAGGGTTTTATTTGACCTTTCCATAAAAAGTAATATAAATTGAAATGAAGATAGTGTAACCCTCAAAAGAACTAATGAAATTTGTAGGTAGAGTTAGGTTGCAAGAAGAGTAAAGCTCAAAGAGTTTGTCATCCTCCAAATTTATTTAGTAACAATGAACAAACTATGCATTTTTATAATATGATGGATGGAATCTTGATAGTTTAACACCATGTCTATTGCAGACTTACAAACAATAAATTTCTCAAGTTTAGTTAGTTGTTAATTTCAACAATAAAAACCAAGAAAGTTACTATATCATGCATTGGCCGACATAGGATGGATTTATGCGGGATCACTATAGGATGTTATTTAATTTAAACTATGTACAATACATATATTAACAACTTCATTATGTTATAATATCCCCAACTTCAGTCTATTACTAGAGAAGGTTATGGTTTTTGATCTTCTTGTGGAGGAGATGTTGGCCAGTCTACTTGTGGAGGAGATGGGGGAGGTGGTGGTGGTGAAGGATCATCATCCTCGACAAACAAATTTGAAGAATAATATTGATGGCAATATCTCAACCTCTCGAGTAGTTTGAGGGCACCTACAACATGACACATCAATAATGTCATATCATGGGGAAGGCTCACCCATATCGGTTTAAGCTCAGGGTCCTGCATGATATCCCTAGCATGTACAGGGACTACTCTGTGATGGGCCATCAGTGCACATATTTGATTTGCCACTTGTTGACGAAATCTATGATCTGTCCTATCTGGCATGCCAAGTCTTTTCACCTGAGATAGTTCATCAACCTCAGAAATATCCTCATCTTGTTGGGGAGGCACTTCCCCAACATATGTGGCCACATCTGCAAAATATTAGACAACAATAATTAGAAAATTTAAACAAAATGTTACAATAAATTAGATGTGCATTAAATAAGACAAAAACACATGCAAACAGATAAATCAAAAGATAATGATAATGTTACCTTTTGCATCTGGTGGCTCAGCATGACTAAATAGGATGTTTGGATATCCTTGCCAGTCCATCTCTACATGCGGGCATTGTACAAGATCAAGGGTGTGATCATCCTTACTAGCTAGCAACTCCAATACCTCTGAACTAACTTGCCTACATGGTCTCTCCATCTGACACTTCTTGGGTAACATTTCCCCCTACATGCACATACACATGTCAATCATTGTCCTAGGAGGGAGGTGGTCAAATATCAATGAAGTGACTAACAACTGTTCAAAAAATAAAGTAAATATTTTTGAAGAAAACATGAAGACAATCCCCCCATTAAACATAGCATGACAATGATCTAGAGCATAACAAAACTATCATAAAAAAATGTCAAACCACTTGATAATTATAATCCTCTGAACTAAAATATTGACATAGTGCCCTAGAAAGAAACTAATGTGCTACCCATCAAATGTATAATGTGATAGTGTCATGATCATAAGTGACATGCGCCTAACATTCTCTACACCAAATGCATGTAAATATAGCTAGCCACCAACAACTTGAAAGTCACTAAGATTGGTGATGTTTTCAATAACATATATTTGTACATATGCCAACTAGTTCTCTCCCACAATGCTAGATGAAAGATTGATAAACTGAGGAAGATCCCTCCCTCCCCTAGACAACCTAATAATGAAATAAATATCATCATCTGTGGGTTGGTACCATAGGTTGGAAATGACCCTAAATGCATGCCTAGAATGATTCTAGTAACAAATCAACTACATCAACAAACATGTGTTCCCCTCAAGGGATGTAACATCCTCATAAAACTTAAGGAGGCCAACAATCCTCAAACATAGAAAATTTTAGGGGCGAAATTTAGTCCATGGACGAAATTAGGGGGTTTGGAATTTTGGTTGGGCGAATTATTTCCATATAAAAGAAATTTTATTATACATCGGCCCAAATTTATTTTAATTTTTATTTAGGGTCTAAAATCCTTAGCACATCCTTAGCCCATGGGTATTTCGGAGGGTATAGAAGAGAAATCCATTTTCGCCTTGTAAAATTCAAACCAGGTCTTCCCATTCACCCCAATTTTATGACAATAGCAATTATTGAGAGGTATTTCACCCTCATTTTATGGGATTGGAAATTATTTGAAGGCATTTCACCCTATATAATCAAATTTTCCATTTGCCCGGGTTAAAGCTTGAAGGACGGGGATAGTACCCCAGACTTGGAAGGATCCATCACAACATTCCTATAGGTTCAAGTAGGGTGGGGATGAGGGGAGACCTGAGAGTAGGTTGAAAGGATATGAGGGTTTGCAAGCCGAGGACGTGTAGAGTTGGGGTCATGGGTTCATGGGACATTTTGACAAGGAGGGATATTTTGCATATATTACTAATATTGTAATTGACTCAAAACACATAATTGGGGTTTTGGGGAAAGAGGTAATTAGGATTTAAGAATATTCTAGGGTTTGATACGAAAGAGGCAATTAGGGTTTAAGATGAATATTTGAGGCTTTACAACAGTTTAAAATTAGAAGAGGGTGATGCATATTTGGATTGTGAGATGTAGGAGAAAGACAAGAAGCCGAGTGTTGTTTTGTATGTTAGGGTTTAGGGTGCATCTTTGATACTATGGGGACGGGTTGACACATGAGGCCTGAGCTTCTCTTTGTTTATATAGAAGATCTTACATCATGTGCCTGTAGTGAACGCTTTTATATTTAATCTTCAAAGATTGGATGGAATGGTAGTTATTAGACAACTATCGGGCTAGATCCATAGATGGAGGTCAAGTTTCCTGCTTCTTTCTACTATTTCTATGCCCATATTTTATTTATTTTATCTTGTTGTTCTTGATTCTGAAATACTTCAAGGAAATACTTATTCAAAATCTCTACTCTATTCCTTAAAATGATGGGTTGGATTTACGAATGGAGGCCATGTTTTCTGTCCCTCTTTGTGATTTCTCTACTCACATTTTATTATCTTTTCCAATTGTTTCTTATTTCTAAATGTTTGAAGAATATTTATGGATTTAATAGTTCAAAATGTTTAGTTCAATCCTTAAAACAATGGGCAATTTGAAGTAATAACTTTTAAGGGTCAATTAGTTTGTTTGTATGGGTAGGGTTTTCTCACCAATCATAATTTATTATGTACATTGGGCATGTTAACCCTTAATCTAGCATAGGGGTACTTCTATGAACTTCTTCACTACTCCTGGTACTTCATTGAGCTTTGGGGGGACCTACTGGATTTCATATGATAGGAATGACAATGTTGGCAACACAACTCTTCTCTATGATATGAGGTATGACACAAGCAACTCTAAAGATACATTTGATCATGGGATAACAACTCTCAACATCAATTTTCATTTCAGATCATGCAATGGATATGTCTTATTTTTCTCAAATAATGATGAGTAGATCAATGGTAGGCTTGCAAGGCTTCCACGATTAAGAGAGAGGAACTGTGCAATAAGTATGTTCCAAGCATAAAAAAAGGGATTTGTTCCCAAGTGAAAGATTTCAAAGGGTTGCAAATGTTCTTCATGACATCCAATTTTCTTTAGCTCATCTAGTGTAAAAAAGGAGCACGAATATATGAGACACTACCATGCATTCAATAACTGTCATCATTTTGGAGCAACATAATGAGATCAACCAATGCCAAATATTTTTTGATGAACAAAATGTTATAAGTTGCTATCTCCCAAATTCCAAGAACTGTTGGTTACCCTGAGCATTATGTCATATGCACACATAGACTTGTAGCAATCAATAGAGCTTGTACCCCCTCTTCGTGCATATGTTCCAGCATGCCAATGTTGTGTTTTCAAATATGGAATCAACCTTTTGATAGTAGCAAAACACCCTCTCTTCAAGAAAGAACTATCAAAACAAAATGGTTCCAATTGCTTATAGAAGTTTAGAATTTTTTGACACATGTACCATGAATTGAAGTCATGTAGTGACAAGCTAGAGAAGGATACAATTGAATGTTTGTTTTGTGACTTGAGAATCCAACAATATAGAAAAAGGGGCATTGCTAGCACTTCCGTTTAAGACTAATTTTGTGTATCTAGGAGCCTCAAATTGCTTTTAGGTGAATTGGAGATATTTAGAGCATTGTTCTTTCAGTTGTTTTAGGGAAAATACTATCGAATTTCTAGCTGATCTTGTAGCTAAATTTCAAATTATGTTTCTTGAAGGGTATTTCTAGAAAACTCTTGTTGGCAGCTGACAATAAACATTCAGATCACACTTACCATGGAGCTGGAAATAAATTTTCCCAACATGTGTAAATATCTCTAAAGGCACACATAATGAAGAGCCCTCCACATTTTGAAATGCTTTGAGAAGAGTATCCAACTTATGTGGCATACCAGTCTCTTAAAACAAACTCAATGAGCATCGATTGGATGCATCAAGGACAATATTCTGAACTGCAACCCAAAATTGTCTTTGTACAGAACTGATGGAATGTTGCCAGCTTTGTAACCTAGAACCCCAAATGATGACAAACAACACACATAAACTTTCTAGATTCATTTTAAAAGCAGACAATTTGACAATGGAGGAAGGTGTTTGCACTAGGTAACCTAGTTTCCAACTGCTATCTTTGTTGACCTTTTTTTTTCTTTGGTGGTTGATGTTGATGTTTTGTAGTATCGAGAGGTATTCCCACATTGACCTTGGTGTCAGGCATGTGAGAATCATTGTTGAAACTCACATTACAATTTTCATTTTGTGAAAACCCCTTGTATATTAAGTTGGGGCTTCACACCCACATGGAGGAATACACAATTCTAATTTAATGTTGAGTTTAGAAGGGCTACCTAAACTCACTCATATAAAAGGAGAGGCAATGTGAGGAGACATTATCACATCTCATTGTGACATTATGGAATTGACATAAGTGAGTGAATAGTCGTGCCAAGGAGATTGGGAGGCAAAATTTCAGCAAAGAAATTATTCACTTTGGAAAATATGTCCTAGTTTTTTTTT
>ML799146.1:154995-175658 GCA_009831015.1 Picea engelmannii
AAACATGTGATGTCAACAATCCATACGGTTCATACAGGTGATGTCAACAACCTGTACTGTCCATATGATCTGTATAGGTGACGCCAATAGCCCGTACATGTGACGTCAACAACCATACAAGTGACATCAACGTGCCATACAACAAGTTTGCAAGTTGGAAGTGTTTTTTCAGGATTTGCTGAAAGTTGTAATTTTGCTGGAGCACTGTTTTTGTCCTCAGAAGATTCTCAATCATAAAATTTTACAGAACATAAATTTTGTGTCTCTTGTGCATGGATGATTTTCTCTCTCATATTTTGTGCTTTCACTATAATTTTCTGTCATAATTTCAATATAAAATTATTCAGTGATAACAACCCTACTTTATTGTTTGAGGTCACTTGGAAGTAATTTTCAGATATGAAATTGAATGCATTGGTTGCATGTGAAAATTCGATAGTTGAGACAGTCGTGAAGAAGTTGTCCGCTCTTGCACATGTATTCATATGAGATACATAATGTAAGGGAGCTTGTTAGCCTTATTTGGAGGAATGGTCAAATGAATTCGTTGAGGTAGCTCCTTTTCTTTTGACTTGCCAGGGATATTTTGTGTCAAATATGGTAGGATTTGTATGTAGTGATATATTTATACAACTGTTATGAGATTGAATGTCCAATTTCATTTGTTAGTCTGTTGCATAAATATAAGATCCATCACATTTCATCAACATGTGCTTGGATGCCATAGTGGTGGTACAAACTTCAAATCTGCTTGTGAAAGAATGCCCATGGGGTCATATATCCAATGGAGACATAATTCCATTACTTGGACGTGCAATTGCATATTATTCATAGATCCAAGCTTTAACAAGGATCAATTTAGGAAAAAGTATAATGTCCTCTTGCCTTGAGTAGGGTCTAAACAATATGTATACCTGAAATCTTATCTAATTAAGGCAGTTTTCAAAGCAACACTCGTAAAGTTGGAAGCTTGGCATACACGGTATTCATAATTTTACAAATTTGACCAAAGAGTTGTTGAATAGGGTAGGGTTTCACATTAAAATAGCCGTAGTCTAAACTGGTGAGAAATTGTTAGATCCACAGATTTGAGTGATTATTTCTATATAGTTCGAGTGCCCCAAGGGGTTTTCAGCTTGTTGAATTCATTTATGCATTCAAAAATAGATTTTAAACAACAAAAAATAGTGATTTCATACAAATTTATGTGGCCGGATTCTGGCCAAAAAGACCAAAACATAAAACAATTAGACAACATGATTAAAATATACTAATAGAAGTGTTTACACAAAAGCAAGACTTGTTTAGACAAAAAAAAATTAGAATCCCACTCAAATTATTCTCAATTAAAAATTCTTCTACCATTTGAGTTTTTTCACTTGAGTTTTTTAACTAGAATTCCAGCTAAATCAAATAGAAAAAAACAAAAATGTAAAACGTTTAGAATACTCTAAAGTTCACTACATGTGGAAGCAATGAGTCCGATTACTTCGAACCAAACGAATACTATATAACAGCCGCGCAATAAATGCATACTTTTGCCTACAATTGTGCCCAATATATGCACACCAAGAGCGATTTTCTGCACTAAAGATCCCTGAAGGCCTTCAACTTCGTATCATTCAATGACGGAGTATACCGATCAACCGCAACTCATTGCTTAGTCATCTCAACTCATTCTTATCTGTGTTTATAAAAAAGGTAAGGATGATTTGAGGCTTTCTACTCTTTATATTATTGATTTCGAATCTGTTTGCATTTTTTTTCCTTGCGCCCAATTGAATGAAATACTATGTTAGCAAGGGGCAATGATTTATTTGGTTGTTACAGACCTCTGAAGGGTTACATTGATTTATAACCTTACAGTAAGACATAGGTATACATGGGGAAGAAAGCCAAGAAGAAGACCCACCATGGATCTGGGCAAAGGGTTAAGAAGGCACCCTCCAATACCACTCCAGCACAGAAGACTGAAATCAATGAAAAAATTGCCTCAGACGTAGGTTGCAGACATTTGGATAAGGGCATTAATCTGGAAAAACTGAACACCCAGCTTGCAAAGTCATCAGTTTTGCAATGCCAGGGATATTTGAAGAGTGGTGGAGGGAAGAATGAAAAGATATTAAAAGGTAAGCCTGGAAAAAACAAGAGGGTGCCCAGGATTTTTCATCAGGAAGCATTTGTGTTTGTTTGGCTTGTGGCCATATGGGTTGTGGGATCGAAGAAGAAGAAATGGATGTTGATAGCATGCTTGGCAGCACTGGCTCTATACACGTCACCCTTATGCTTTGCTATGCAATGACAAGCTCCATTGCTGGCGTTTTCCTTGCCAAAGCACTGTGCAAGACAGTTCTGTTATACCGCATGGTGAAGGTGAAGATGGTTGTCAGAGTTTGCAGATGAGGCCCTTAAGTTGGTGCAGGAGAAACTGCTGAATCAATCACAGGCTGATAATGATATAGGGTTTAGGGATGAGGAAGATGTTCTGGGGTTCACCGGGAAAGTTCAGTCGCATAGTTCAGATGAAAAGGATGGTATATGCAATGGGAGCCGCAGCCATGTAGTTAGAGGTCTTATGAATCTAGGTAATACTTGTTTTTTCAATTCCGTTCTGCAGATTTTGCTTGCATTGGATGTGCTTTGTGACCATTTCATGAAACCCACACAACTTCCCGAAGGACCAATAACTTCGGCTCCGAGGAAGCTGTATGTAGAAACAAGTTTAGAGGGTTTGGGGTAAGGAGATGACAATGGATTTAAAAAGGGAATGAAAGGGATTGGAGCCATCAACCCCAAGGCTCTTTTTGGAGCTATTTGTGCCAAGGCTTCTTGGGGATATCAGCAGCAGGATAGACTTGAGTTGCTGAGGTGTTTACAGGACAACTTACACACAGAAGAATTAAGTGTAAGCAAGTCAAAAGGCATGATCCACACAAATTATTTAGATGAGGATGTGGAGATGATGAGGCAGCTGAGGATAACACTGATGAAAAGTCAAAACATAGGAATGGCGTTTTGAAAGTAGCAACATTGGTGAATCATGTATTTGATGGTCAACTGTGTAGCACAGTTTGCTGCTGTGTAAGTGATTATAACTCGGTGGTGTACGAGCCATTTCTTGATTTGTGATTGCCTATCCTGACTAATGGCTTGTGATTTCCTATCCCGACTATACCGACAGCAAAGAAAGTCTCATTGCCTTGACAAAGAGCCTCATCATCTTCAAAAATGCAATTGAAGGATGATGCTAGAAGTAGCAATATTGGCTATGGAGAGGGGAGGTGCAGATCAGACCTTCAGATTCAATCAGAGGCAGAGGTAGATATACCTTCCCAGGCAACCTCTCCACCTACTCTTCAGAATAGAATTACTGAAACAGAAGAAAAAGCTGCAAATGAGCCTGCTCCGCTGGAAGGAAGAGCTGCAGATGAACCTTCTTTGAATGAAGATACTGATTGGAATGAATCTGGTCCACAAGAAGATACTGGATGGTTGGACCATCTTGGATCCCCAATCTGAAGATATGTTATATATATCAAGGACAAGGTTCTTTTGATACATTGGTAAATGTGCATCAAGTTGAGAATCATTATGTAGAAAATTCCATTCCTGAATCTGATTTAAGTCTTCTTGATGACTCTCAAACGGAGTCTTCTTTTCCTGTGGTTGGGGATTCAGAGGTATTGTTACTTCCATACAAAGAAATAGGTTTTGTAGCTGGTAATGAGCTGGAGGTAACATGTAGGTCTCCAGATTTGGCTCAGGTGGACACTGATGATGGCTTACACACAGTTAGATGAAACTGTTGATGGTTTTGGGCAACTGTTTGATGAGGATGAAACATCTGTTGTTCAGAAAGAAGAATCAAAAGAAGTTGAATCCGAGAACTTTTCGTATGATGAAAATGGTGGAGATTATTTGTTGGATATGTGTATCTCCATCACTACTGAAATGAAGGAAGAAGAGATCGAGGCCACAGTTTTTCCAATGTCTGTTGATGGTTGCTTGGCAGATTTTATAAGGCTAGAGCTCCTCAGTGGAGAAAATGCCCGGAAATGTGAAAAGTGTGCTTCTAAACTTGTTAAATGTTCTGATAATCTTGAAAAGAGGACAGCAAAAGAAGAGCGTGGTATGAGAATTAATAGCAGGTTGACTGCAGGATCAGTGTTGAATATTTCAGATGCATTGTCAATGGGTGAGAAACAAGTGGAATTGGAAAATGGAGAAAAGCCTGACTTGCTTGAGAAAGTAAGAGATACAGAGCTTGAAGATTGCACTGCGACAAGGTGTTCTGGAACTTCTGCTATAAAAGCAGACGAGTCTCAGAAACATAGTGGGAGAGGAACATGCAATGGAGTTGCTGAGAAGGTAAGATGCAATTCCCAGGGTGAGAATGAAACTGAATGTCAGCAGACTGAGGTTCTATCTAGTTTAAATGATATAGACAATGGTCAACCATCTAACCAGGAAGACCATCAAATGAGAAGGGGATCTGCAGGGAAAGACAGTGTCCAGGTGAGTGTTTCTTATGATATGATGATAAATGATTCTTGTGCTCAAGGGGCTTCATGCAGTTAAGTGGAGGGTTATTCTAACAAGAATGTTTTAGGGATTTGTGGGGCTGAATGTTAGTTTTAGCTCGGTTTGATGTCTCAGTTGTGCCTATTGTCCTGGGCCAGCTGAGGGACACCTTAATTAACCTAGATCAACATTTCTTATCTCAGCCTTAGGTTTAGGCTTGTGGCAATTTCTCTTTGAGTAGAATGTGGGGCCCAGGGAGAGGACACACCTTGAAAGTGGCTGGGTGGTTTGTGGGACCCAGACCAAGGACGACACACCTTTAGGTGGCTGTTAATGGAGTGTGGGTCCCTGTCCAAGGGGGGTGCACCTCCTAGTGGAGAGTGGTGTCCAACAGCCCCAACTCTTAGCCATTGAGGCCAAGCCTTGGGACACTTGTCAAAGAGGATAGGAGGCTGCTAGGAGATAAAGGGAGGCTGAGGGTGAGAGGACAAAACACAATTCTCATTTGTGAGCTGAAGGAGGGAGCTGGAGCTAAGGAGAGTGGTTGTGTTTTGCTGAGGAGTTTGAGCAGAACAAAACAACCATTTTCAGGAGCGCTCAAGGGCTATTTGAGCAGAGCAAGGGTAGCAAAGAGTTGGCAGTGGGATACTCCTCTTCTTCTCAGGGCCGTACAAGGTGTTTAATATGTTGTACAGGGCCATACTACACAACAGCAGCTACAACAGAGATTTCTGGACTACTCAGAGGCCCAGAAGGGCGCACTAAGGCAACCATACAACACCCATAAGTAGCCAAGACAGCTGGGCCATACAGTGGCCTGTTAGGTTGAGTTTTGGAGGGCCGTACAACTCCCAGAACATGGCAGAATTGGTGTTGTAAGAATTTCTGTAGTTGCTGTTTTTAGTTTTCTGAGTTTTCCTGTGTATAAATGCTGCTGTAAAACTTGCTCAAGAAGCTCAATAAAGCCCCTCCTGGTTTTTTCCCCATACTGGGGTTCCAGGGTACTTCTGGTGTCTATGTGATTTTTATGCTTAGTTTACTGTATGTTTCCGCGGCAAATTTTCTGTTTTATATTTCAGCTGTAGGTTTCTGCATAATTTCCAGAATTATATCAGCTAGTATAATTTCTGCGTTTCAGTAAATAATTGGCAACAATCTCAGTGACTGAGATATAGGGGTAAATTCAAAATGGTATTAGAGCTCAACCTCTGAGTACAGGACAACCAAGTGACTTGTTGTGCAGACCAACAAGGGTAAATCAACTAGTGGGACAAAAGACTAGGTTGTGTGGGTGAAAATGGGCAACAAACTCAAATAGCCAGTGCAGGCTTAAGGGTTGAGGACAGGTTGGATGGAGCTTCAAATTTCTGTCCTTGGAGGGAGCGAATTAGCTTGGTGCTGGAGGAGACTGGGTTGCTGGAAATTGCAGAATGCAAAGTGGCATCCCCAATCGATCCAATACAACTAGTGCCCATGCCAAGAAGGATGTCAAGGCCAGAAGAATACTTGCGAATGGTGTCAAGGACCACATTATGCCACATTTGTTTGGCAAGAAAACAACAAGGGAAATGTGGGAGGCCGTGGTAAAGCTATACCAGTTTGACAACCAGAGAAAAAGATGTTGCTCAGAGAGAAGCTAAGAAACACGAAGATGGCCAAGGGAGAGTCAGTGGTCACTTACCTCATAAAGTTCACTCAGATTCAAGATGAACTTGCAGCAGTGGGAGAGACCGTGGAGGAGATCGAGCTGGTGAGGACAACCTTGAATGGCTTCACCAAGCAGTGGGATGTGTTTGTCCGAGGGGTAGTTGCACGGGAGAAACTCCCTGACTGGGAGAGGTTGTGGGACGACTTCACCCAGGAGGAGCTGCGAGTGGATGCATCTCAGGCTAGTCAGTCGAAGAGTGAGGAGGAGGAGAATGTGGCTCTTCATGCAAAGAAAAGCAGTGGAGCGGGGGAGGCTCTAGGGACATGGACAAAGTGAGATGCTTTGCATGTCACAAAACTGGCCACTATGCCAGCAAGTGTCCTAACAAGAAGAAGGAGTTGGAGGTAGCAGCTACAACATCTACTGAGATGGATGCGTTTACAGAGAAATTCGATCACAAATTTTCTCTGGTTTCCACTCTTTCTAGCAGCAGCAGGTTGGCTGAGTTTGAGGACAACGGGGCATGGTTCGTGGACAGTGGGTCATCTCGCCATATGATGGGAATAAGGTCAGTGTTCCTTAGTGTTTCAGAGACGGGCTCACACTGCCATGTGAAGAATGGGGCACACACCAGGCATGCAGTAAAGGGGGTTGGATGTGTCAGATTCCAGCTAGAGTTAGGAGTGTGTCTGGAGGTGGATGAGGTGATGTATGGGGCATGGTTCGTGGACAGTGGGTCATCTCGCCATATGATGGGAATAAGGTCAGTGTTCCTTAGTGTTTCAGAGACGGGCTCACACTGCCATGTGAAGAATGGGGCACACACCAGGCATGCAGTAAAGGGGGTTGGATGTGTCAGATTCCAGCTAGAGTTAGGAGTGTGTCTGGAGGTGGATGAGGTGATGTATGTGCCAGAGTTGAAGGTCAACTTGCTCTCTATATCAGCTCTGGAGGATATGGGGTATGATGTGATGTTTGCTGATGGACATGTGCTCATATGGGTAGAGGGAGCGACCTTGGATGCAACGGTGAGGCTTGGCATCATGCAAGGTATGATGTACAAGGTGCTGGGACAAACTGTAGGTCGGTCTAGGGTGATCTTGGATCAAAGATCAGTGTCAAAGAAAGTCAGTTGGTATGACTTGACATTGATGGCTGAGCATAACAACATATCAGATTAGAGTGCAACAGAAGTAGCAGGTGGAGCTTCCAGTTCATAGAGGGAGCAACTACAACAACAACAATAGATTTGATTGGATCAGAGATTGATCCGGGTGGAGACACCTCCCTCGCTAAGAGGGAGTGTTATTTTTAGCTCGGTTTGGTGTCTCAACTGTGCCTCTTGTCCTGGGCCACCTGAGGGACCACCTTAATTAACCCAGATCAACATTTCTTATTTCAGCCTTAGGTTTAGGCTTGCAACAATTTCTCTATGAGTGGAATGTGGGGCCTAGGGAGAGAGGGCACACCTTGAAGGTGGCTGGGTGGTTTATGGGACCCAGACCAAGGAGGGCGCACCTCTAGGTGGCTGCCAGTGGAGTGTGGGTCCCTGTCCAAGGGGGGCACACCTCTTAGTGGAGAGTGGGGTTCAACAGCCCCAACTCTCAGCCATTGGGGCCAAGCCTTGGGACACTTGTCAAAGAGGATGGGAGGCTGCTAAGGAGATAAAAGGAGGCTGAGGGTGAGAGGACAAAACACAATTCTCATTTGTGAGTTGAGCAAGTGAGCTGAAGGAGGAAGCTGAAGCTGAGGAGAGTGGTTGTGTTTTGTTGAGGAGTTTGAGCATAACAGAACAACCATCTTCAGGAGCGCTTGAGGGCTATTTGAGCAGAGCAATGGCATCAAGGAGCTGGCAGAATTTGCTGAGAGTGGGCACTGGGATACTCCCCTTCTTCTCAGGGCCGTATAAGCTGTTTAATAGGCTGTACAGGGCCATACTACATAGCAACAACTACAACAAAGATTTATGGGTTGCTGAGAGGCCCATAAGGTCGCACTAAGGAAACCATACAACATCCATAAGTAGCCAAGACAACTGGGCCGTACAGTGGCATGTTAGGCTAAGTTTTGGAGGGCCGTACAACTCCCAGAACATGGCATAATTGGTGCTGTAAGAATTTCTGTAGTTGTTGTTTTTAGTTTTCTGAGTTTTCCTGTGTGTAAATGCTGTTGTAAAACTTGCTCAAGAAGCTCAATAAAGCCCCTCCTTTGCTGTTTTTTCCCCACACCGGGGTTCTAGGGTACTTCTGGTGTCTATGTGATTTTTATGCTTGGTTTAGTATATGTTTCCGCTGCAAATTTTCTGTTTTATATTTCAGCTGTAGGTTTTTGCATAATTTCTAGAATTATATCAACTAGTATAATTTCTGTGTTTCAGTAAATTATTGGCAGCAATCTCAGTGACTGAGATATAGGGGTAAATTCAACACTGAATACAGTTCAGAAATTGATGGGATCGATCTAGCTAAAAGGCTCGCTTCCACAAGCTCAGTGGCAGAGGGTGATGGAAGTTCAACGAATTTGGGAGGATGTGATTTGCAGCCCCAAAATTTAGGCCAACTGGGAAAGGATATAATAGACCGGAGAAAAGAAAATCAAAGAAAAAATAACCTAAAGCGAGTGGCATAAAACAGGAAGCAACTAAAAGATATCTCATCAACAAGGCACCGCTTGTTCTAACCATACATTTAAAGAGGTTCACCCAAGACATTCGAGGGCGCTTAAGCAAGTTAAGTGGTTATGTTACCTTTCAAGAGAGGCTTGACCTCATGCCCTTTTTGGATCCCGGGTAATTTCCAACCCTTCGAAGTATGCTTATTATATCTTGTTTTTTTTTCCTTATTTCAAAGTCACATTATTCTCTTCCATTGTTCTTTATTTGCTTATTCATTTTTTCCCTTAACCATAGGAGATTAAATTTGGTTACATGTTAGTGTTAGGAGTGTATGGTTCCTAATTAAATGTTAACTTGTCATATCTAACATCTTTGCAGAATGTTGGAAATCCATTGCCCATTGTCTTTTAAACTGTATGTAACATTTAATTTAATTATCCCCATTGCATTCATATATACAATTTGATGTCAATGTAAAGGATGCTACAGTTGGGGAAATTCTTATTTTTCAATATAGTTGATATCATGAAACAATAATAAGCTTCTTGGTGAAAGACAAAACGAAAGTGATATGAAAAATACATCTTTGTTTGCCTAATATTTCAAGTGTGAGGAAAAGATACCTCGTTTTAGCTGGTTTACCATCCAAATGTTCACAATTATTGAATTTTCCCTCTTCAATTTGAGTTGGTAAGACCCAAGGCTTAAATGAAGTGCACACTTATTAGGTGCTTATGTTCTCTTTGTGAATTGAGAGATCTTCAATAGTCGTGGTCTGTATAAATTTGGAGTTTTGGTGACCTAGGCTATGCTCCAATTTACACTCTGTATGAGTGGATGAATGATAAGAGCTTGGTAGTTCACCTTGTTATGGCGTAAAGATGCATTATCCATATGGGTGTTAGCTTTTGGGGTTACTCCGAAAGTGTTTACACCATACTTGACGGTGCTTCATGTGATGTTGGGTGCATGGCATGTTGACTAGCCTTGGTTGTACCATGATGGACATACACATTGGAGATAGCTTACTCATGGATTGCTATACCTTGACTTGATACTTATGTGGTGCACTTCCTTGGGAGGTTGGAGATCGATGTCTCTTGATGACATTTTGCATGAGGTGTGTATATGGAGGGATTGCTTGCTTGCTTGGGAGGATGACCCATTTGGAGAAGTGTTGGGCATCTAGGAGGAGAGCATTAATCCCTAGGTAGCATGGGGACACTTGGTTGCTTGCATGGAGGCTTGTGGTTGACTTGAGGAGTGTTCATGTAGGTGAAGGAGGCCAAGGCAAAGATCCAACATCCAACATTCATACATTTGGGGACTTCATTCTTCCATCAACAAATCACCTTTTGAGACTTGCTTTGGATATTTACTCTCTCACCGTTTTACATTAGCAGAGCTACAAGGAGATGAGAAGAAGGCAAGCACATTTGTGGGCAAGATTAGGTAGATACATTTAAAGGTACAGGACTCAGGAGCAATTTGAGAGAAGCCATCAACAGTATAAGGCCATACATGACTAGCACAAAGAAGATCATAAGTTTCATGTTAGAGATAAGGTGCAGATTTACCTCCGCAAGAAATGATTGCAAGGAGCAATGAAGAAACTCGAGCCACTTAGATATGGACCTTTTGCATCACTAAGCAGATAAACGAGAATACTTTAACTTCAAGACTTCATCCTTATATGTATATTATCTCAATGGTGAACATGGAGTATCTAAGGCCATTTGAGCCCTCCATGCTAGATGGAGAAGATGACCGTCATGTTCTCCCCACTGTTGAAGACTTTGCATCACACACTCTTGAAGAATTGAAGAAAGACACAATTCTATAGCGGAAGGAATAGGTAATAGAGGACGACAAGAAATCTAGTAGATTGGCCTCAAAGGGAAGACTCCAAGGAAAACAAAATGGTACAAGAGGAACCAAATTGCAAGCAAATTCAAATTTGTTCTTGTTTTATGTTTATGTGATATATCCTTTTGGGGTTCAGTTTGTAGTAGTATCTAACAATGATAGACATTACATGTGTTTCCCTTAATGGGCTTAAAATGGGTGATAAGACTTTGACTGTGCCATGTATAGATATACACGATGGCATAATGAAGGTATACACCATTTCTTCTTGAAGCTTGCACAAATGAAGATGCTAATGCCTTGCAGGCAGTGTTGAAAAAATCGTCGATTTTTCGCGACTTTTTGTAAAAGTCGCGACTTTTACCCTGAGCTGACTTTTACTCTCGAAAAAATCGTGACTTTTTGTATTTTCAAAAAGTGTCGACTTTTACTAAAAATCGTCGACTTTTACCCAAAAAGTCCCGACTTTTACCAAAATTTCTTCGGACGCAGGGAACCCGCGGGCATAAGGGCTTATTTTTTTTTTGTTTTGGTCATTTGTGTTTTTTTGCTTGTGGAGAAGGAAGGAGAAGGGTTCGTGGTCTTCCTCAATCACCGTGGAGGCAACTTAATAGCCATCATCATCACCATCAAGGATTTCTAAGTGGAGCAAGGGTTCAATTTCATTTGCCAACCGGTGTTGAATCTTCCATTCATAGGTATGTATCTAAATCCCTCCATTCATAGGAGGAGTGGCTTGAAGACATCATGGAGGGTGATGTGCAAACATCAGCACAACCTTCTACACTTATTGATACACCTACTCTTGCACACACCAGTGGTCATCCACTATCAGGGCCTTCTACTATCAGGGGCAGGCCTGACAAGCAACCCCTTATCTTTTCTCGTAAAAGGGGGAGAGGCAGAGGCCGACATTGATATTAAATAGCTAGCTGCTAGTTTTGTTTCATTTTTCATTGTATATCAGACATCTACACACTCCATCATGATGATGAATCATGAGATACATTTTATAATTATATAAGTGTTGTCGTTTTGTATTGGAGAGGCCCTTCAACATTCAATATCGACTTTGATGTATAATTTTTTATTTGGCATCCACTAGTGACTACATATATATCAGTGATTTCTCCATATTTATGTGCCAATGTGTTTATCTGATGTTGTTGCTTTATATGTTTAAAATTTTGAAAAAAATGAATATATTTTGTATTTTTTAATGTTTGTCGTGGTTTTCCGATTTTTTGCTGACTTTTGCCGAAACGATTTTTTCCGGACCCTCGTCGACTTTTTGTCGATGCCGACTGAATCAACACTGCTCGCAGGTAATGTAAATTATTCCAGTCTTGCATTTTAATGTTTAGGTGGAATCTATCTATTTTTTGATCCCTTTGCTTTTTTTTGATTAAATGTGTATCTCTATGAGCAATATTTGATGGAATTGGAGTGTGTGTTGAACATGGAGGCTCAAGAATAAAACCCTTAGTTGGAGGTGGAGTTGTGTAACATGATGTTATTTACTTACTGTGTTAAGTTTGTACAACTTGAGTGTGTTATTGATTCCTTGGGTTCAATGATAGCATAAGCTATATCAAAGTTGAATGATGTAATTAGTCATCCATCAACTCTTTTGCCAAACAACAAAATGGCAATAGACAATGCAATCTCCACCCTTGGCAAGATTTGTGAATGTCAAAAGGATTGCATTAACACATCTTAGGTATATATAGTTCACTTATTTAATATTTTCTTCCTGAGGATTTTGTTACATGTTAATATGACTATCACGTGTAGAGAATGGAATCTCTCTCGATTCTATATTTATTATGTTATACAATGTATATGTTTTTCTGTTATGTCAAATTTGTCCTTCATGGTTCAATTGGGTTTGTGTAATTGCAGGTCATTTCAGCCTAGTTACAAGATTCACCAAGAGTTTACAAGATTATATAATTGACTAAAAGATTTTCCAAAAAATTATATAGACATTATATTATTGATAAAATAGCCTTCAATTTTTCTTATGTATCATGGGGATTCACCCATTTATTATAAATATAAATTCAGGGGGGTTCTTAAAATTACCTCTGTCCTCAAAAAGACATGAATCTGTGTTGTAATAGGGTGAGGGTACATATCCCTCTCCCTCTCTCGATCCTCTCACTCATGTACAAAGTTGTACGAGTTGGGGTTCTTAAAATTACCTCTGTCGTGAGAAGGACATGAATCCGTGTTGTAATAGGGTGAGGGTACGTATCCCTCTCCCTCTCTCGATCCTCTCACTCATGTACAAAGTTGTATGAGCTAGGGTTCTTAAAATTACCTCTGTCCTGAAAAGGACATGAATCCGTGTTGTAATAGGGTGAGGTTATGTATCACTGTCCCTCTCTCGATCCTCTCTCTCATGTACAAAGTTGAATCGTTGTTGCAACAATTGTCGTTATTGTCCTTGATTCACATACAACTTTCATTAGGCATATATATATATATATATATATATATATATATATATATATATATATAATTTTTAATATATATTAAAAATTCAAATTATTATTTTTTGCAAAAATTGTGTAAAACACACCATTGCATCTAAAAAATAAAGACACACCATCAACGGTGTAGAGTAATAGTTAACGCATCATAATTGATGCTCCTAATTCAAACTTAACACACTAGGAAAGTGGATAAAGTTATTATTATTATTATCTGTAATTGGTGCGCCACTTGTACAGGGGCACCGACACCACTACGCTACACCTTGTATGCGATGATGCACCACCAATGACACATCCGTACACTCTAAAACACATCAACAAATTGGAAAAAAATTATTTCATACCTAGGATTAATGGTGCACTTAAGATGTCAGAGAGCACTAGCAACTGTGCTTCCTTAAATCCATAAGAGTGCCCAAAAAAGAGGGAAATTTATAAATTTAAAAATGCGCTCACCAGTGCGCTTACAATACATTGGTGCACCTGGCAACGGTGTCTCCTAGTTTTATATCGTGCACTGACAAAACATGGGAATCATATTTGATATTTGGCCTCAACTACATGCTTGTGATGTACAAAAGCATTGTTATCAGTGCCATTGTACATTTACAAACATGCTAGTAAGCGAGGGAAAATGTTTAGTTTAAAATTGGTTTGATTGTGCGTTTGGTGTGTACAAAAGCGCCACTAAGGGTGCTTTCGTACAATTCTTAGGGCACTAATAGAACCATATTTTTTTATATATAAAACATTCTTAGTGGTGCGCTTATGAAATGATATCAAAGGATATACTTGAAACAAACATGTATACTATTGGACAAGGCTGAAGGCAGATGCAATAGATTATGTGGCCAGGTGTTTTTTTTGCCAAAGGCCTCTCCACTAGTTAGTAGACTACGGTCATGTGGACACTATTTGAGTTATGATACTTGTAGTTTTGTGTTGATACTGGACATTTTACCTTCCTCATTAGGTTTTAGTCAGGAGTACCTAGTCCCCTTATTGAGTTGAGGCCCTATGCAGGGGGCACTACCGCCACATCTGGTTTTGCATTGGTTGGAACTTGGGAGGAAAAACACACTTAAGTGTGTTTTTCCAATGGTTGGGGGCTTGGAGCTTAAGTCTAGTTTGCACCATGGACTGGTCAGGCATTTGGAAAAGATAAATCCTTGACTATTGTTAAGCATTTACTATTCATTTATGTTTCTAGACAATTGCTACATTTATTTGTTTACTTAAACACTAAGAATGAAAAATGTTCTTCACTTTTATGGTGGTTGATAATGAGAGTAGCAAGTGTTAATACCCTAGTTATAATTACTTAAAGACTTGAGTTGCAGTTCCTAAATAACAGCCCTCTAAGCTTTTCCTTTGCAAGGCTCTGGTGTGAAGAGAGGCTCTACCAACTCTAGCCACAGTAATGCCACACCTCCAGAAATGGAGCCCCTCAAACAAACTAGGAACTGCACAGCGTACCTCCTTAAGCCTCCGGTACTCCCAACCTTGTGTACCCACCTAGATGGTGTTAATGGACAATGCACAAATTTCCATAAACCACCACCAATAACAGTGATCCAAATCCACACTTCCTCAAAACTCACAAGCTCTAAACCAACACAGTAAACTAGGCTCTCAGCTCCCCCATCGTAGTTGCATCTCTTTTCACACGTTTTAAATCAGCGTTAAACACTGATGTTACATATTTCCTTCATACTAAATGGTATAATGAACCTCGCTTCTCTGAAGAATAAGCATACAAACATGATAATGAACAAACATCTCAAGGATAAGCATACAGACACTGACACAGGGAATGGACAAACACCATAAATGTACAGAATTTTGATTGCAAAAGAACTTTGAATTAATATATTTCATTGCTAAGGTGGAATATAAAGATCAGTGAAAAAAAATGAACGTGTTCTAGAAGTCATGAAGAGTTGAAATGCGCTCACCCCTGATGAAGATGAATTCAAACTGGTCTCCCCTGAAGCAGATTGCTCATGCAAATCCTGGCTGAATTCCAATGCATTCTCCTTGATGTTGAGAATGGCATGATCAAGACTTTTAGAAGCAATGTTGATCTGAGGCCTGCCAGCTTCTAAATCTGAAGGGGAGACCTCGAAAAATATTTCACTCTGATTTGAACTTTCTGCAATGCATGGCCACCCACAATGCCCTGTAGAAGTCCGCAATTCCATATTTTCTTCAGAATATCCTCTTCCTTCTGAATTAAGAATAATAAGAGAATGGCATTCGTCGCCCTCAGAAACCTTTGGTGATGAAATGAATTGGGTATATTCAATTTCACTGGGATCTCCTATAATTTGGCTTTTCATGGAAATTGTGCTCTCTTCCATCTTTGTGTCAAAAGACTCTAATCTGGAATTCTGTTTATCATGTTGAAAATCTGAGCTTGATTGATCCTTATTCATAACTTCATTCTTATTGGAAATAACTCCATGTCTAAGAAGAAAACTCTCATTATCAGGATTTGAAACATCTGTAATTGATGGAAGCTTTGAAATCTCTTCTGAATTCTGTAATCGTGTCTGGTGATCAGAATAGGTTCCTTCCTCTACATCCAGTATGCTGACAGATTGAGATTCCTCATTCATTGTACTGAAGTTTCTTTTGAACTCAGATCTAGTTTTGAGTAATTTAGTTCCAGTGGGCGCAGTTGGTGAATGTCTTTTCTGGGAGGTTGAACTTTCACACATGCCAATTTTAGAAGACTGTGACTTTATCAGTTTACCAACATGTAAGGCTGCATTTTCTGATTTAAAAGTATTCTGACTCACAACTAGGTTCCTAAATGATAGCGCTCGCTGTAGAGACTGAACCATAGGAGACTCACTATCATCTGCATCTGGGTCTCCAGTATCTGTGGAAAAAAGAGGTGAACGTTAGCTTATAGTACTGATAACAAGATCCAACTGTCGAGGTATTGAATTTCAAAACTGAAAGCTATGGTTGACAATGCAGCTCGCTTACTATCTCATAAGTTCAGACAACAGTTGAATTTCAAACATTTGAAAAAGCACATCCCAAAGGCATAGAAGGCTGGAGCAGAGTTCAAAGAAATCAACTGCAAACTATTACCTCTTGGTTGGCTTTTGTTTGAAGGGGAACTGGAGTTGCTAATATCCCGCTCCCTGTCAGCTTCTAAATCTGAAAGGGAGATCTCGAAAAACATTTCACCCTGATCTGAACTTTCTGCCATGGATGGCCACCCACAATGCCCTGTAGTAGTCCGCAATTCCGTATTCTCTTTGGAATATCCTCTTCCTTCTGAATTGAGAATAACAAGAGAATGGCGTTCGTCGCCCTCAGAAACTTTTGGTGATGAACTGAATTGTGTATATTCTATTTCAATGGGATCTCCTATAATTTGGCTTTTCATGGAAATTGTGCTCTCTTCCATCTTTGTGCCAAAAGACTCTAATCTGGAATTCTGTTTATCATGTTGAAAATCCGAGTTCGATTGATCCTTATTCATAACTTCATTCTTATTGAAAAGAACTCCATGTCTAAGAAGAAAACTCTCGTTATCAGGATTTGAAACATCTGTATTTGATGGAAGCTTTGAAATCTCTGCTGAAGCCTGCAGTCCTGTCTTGTGATCAGAATAGATTCCTGCCTCTATATCCAGCATGCTGGCAGATTGAGATTCCTCATTCATAGTATCAAAGTTTCTTTTGAATTCAGATCTAGATATGAGTAATTTGGTTGCAGTGGGAGCAGTTGGTGAATGTCTTTCCCGATAGGTTGAATTTTCACACATGCCAATTTTAGAAGACTGCGACCTTATCAGTTCACCAGCATTTAAGGCTGCATTTTCTGATTTAAAAATATCCCCACTCCCAATTGGGTTCCTAAATGATAGCGCTCGGTATAGAGACTGAACCATGGGAGACTCGCTATCATCTGCATCCGGCTCTCCATTATTTGTAGAGAAAAAAGGTGAAAGTTAGCTTATAGTGCTGATAACAAGATCCAATTGTAGGGGTATTCAATTTTAAAACCAAAAGCCATGGTCGACAATGCAGCCAGCCATGGTCGAAAATGCAGCCAGCTTACTATCTCATAAGTTCAGACAACACTTGAATTTCAAACATTTGAAAAAGCACAACCCGAAGGCATAGGAGGCTGGAGCAGAGTTCAAAGAAATCAACTGCAAACTATTACCTCTTGGTTGGCTTTTGTTTGATAGTGAACTGGTGTTGCTAATATCCCGCTCCCTGCCAGCTTCTAAATCTGAAAGGGAGAACTCGAAAAACATTTCACTCTGATCTGAACTTTCTGCCATGGATGGCCACCCACAATGCCCTGTAGGAGAAGTCTGCAATTCCATATTCTCTTCAGAATATCCTTTTCCTTCTGATTTGAGAATAACAAGAGAATGGCATTCGTCGCCCTTGGAAACTTTTGGTGATGAACTGCATTGCGTATATTCAATTTCGCTGGGATCTTCTATAATTTGGCTTTTCATGGAAATTGTGCTCTCTTCCATCATTGTGCCAAAAGACTCTAATCTGGAATTCTGTTTATCATGTTGAAAATCTGAGCTTAATTTATCCTTATTCATAACTTCATTCTTATTGGAAATAACTCCATGTCTAAGAAGAAAAATCTCGTTATCAGGATTTGAAACATCTGTAATTGATGGAAGCTCTGAAATCTCTGCTGAAGCCTGTAATCTTGTCTTGTGATCAGAATAGATTCCTGCCTCTACATCCAGCTTGCTGACAGATTGAGGTTCCTCAATCATAGTTCTTAAACTTCTTCTGAGTACAGATCTTGATTTGAGTAATTTAGTTCCAATGCGCGCAGTTGGTGAATGTCTTTTCCGAGAGGTTGAACTTTCATACATACCAACTTTAGAAGACTGCGACCTTGTCAGTTTATCCTCATGTAAGGCTGCATTTTCTGATTTAAAAGATTTCCGACTCGCAAGTGGGTTCCTAAATGATAGCGCTCGGTATAGAGCCTGAACTATAGGAGACTCGCTATCATCTGCATCTGGGTCTCCATTATTTGTGGAGAAAAGAGGTGAACGTTAGCCAGCTTACCATCTCATAATTTCTGACAACACTTGAATTTCAAACATTCAAAAAAAGCACGACCCAAAGGCACAGGAGGCTGGAGCAGACTTTAAAAAAATCGACTGCCAACTATTACCTCTTGGTTGGCTTTTGTTTGATGGTGAACTTGAGTTGCTAATATCCCCCTCAAAACTGGAAATCCTAGGGATACCCACATTGATAGTTCTTGTTGAAGTTGAAGAAACAGTCGATTCCACTTTGCCCTTCGATACAAAATACAGGAGACAATGCTTTGGAGCGTTCTTTTCAACAATTGCTGGTACATCTGGCGCCCTGATCCTCCTAATAAACAATTGTTTTCAATAAAAATATAAATAGGATTAGATTTGTGATATAATTGTACCTCATTATTTTTTAATTACATAGGATTAGATTTGAGTTATAATTATATCTTATTATTTTTTAATTACATAGTATAATTTTGTTTAGCGGTACAATTATATTGATTAAATATTAATTTAAATTTATTTTAATAATAATTGAAATTTAACTCCTAATATATCAAATATAAAAAATGATACTTTCTCCTTTCTCCAGGTATGTAAGCAATATAATCAAATTATAGTATATAACATCTACTTTATATTGAATTATAAAAGGCTTTTCAATACAATTATTTTATTCTTCATTTATCCCATTCATAAAATTTTACAAAGTTAGATTACAAAGTCATTAAAAAATCTATTAAACATAATAATTATATATATATATTTGAGATTTTATTTTTCTAGTGAATCTATATATATATATATAAATTTGAGATTCTATTTTTCTAGTGAATCAAATTCATGTAAATCTTTGCAAAAATAAATATATGGATAGGCAATGTGGTGCACTGACAGAAATAGACATAAATTTTATAAACGCCAACAACCCAATTGTCACAAGAGGTTTATTCAAAAGCAAAGGCGACCCGTGGGTCGATCTCCAACGCAAGAAACCAGAATTAAAATCCTTTAGAATGGAGCTTTGGGACTTTGAATCTTTCAACGCAAAAGTTCAGGATATACAAAACTCTGATTAGAAGAAATTCAACTAAGACCATCGGCTCTTGGAAATAGCCCGCTACGTTTGCTGAAGCTTCAATAAACACAAAATATGGGGGCCGAAAATTATTGCAAAGCTCAAAAAATTGCAGAGAGTGACACCTGATGTCATTACAATGGTTTTGAAGGTACAAACCAGTTCCCAATTGGCTTGAAATTCATTGCAACAAAATTATTTTTATGGGCATTTATATGGGCATTTTTAATTTTTGGGTATTATATGATGAACAATTCCAACAATGTTGTAGTATGATGTGAACTATATGAACTCAGCTAAGTCCCTTGTCACCAACATGATGCAACTTATGAGTGAGCAAATATATGAACACTTAGAAGTCCCTTGCCATGACTACGATGAATCCATAATAGCCTATTCCACAATCCTTCCTAGTTGTTATCGCTGGGAAAGCTTCATGCTTTGATTGTTGTTCTTTCTTAATATACAATCTTGAGATACTCATAGGTGTAATTCAAATACTCTTTCTGAAGTACAAGTTTTTTTAGGAGAGCAATTTCAACATAGAAGTCTACCAATATATGCTATCATAATGAGGTATCATAATGAGGTTGCATAATTAAGGTGAAAACATGAGGGCACTCATCTTTTTCAGAAAGATGAGCCTCAATTCTGGGCTCAAAATAGCAACATAATCATGGATATTTCCATGTCTTTAATTGTAGAGCTAACTCTAGAGCATTGAACAATTAACTTCTATGAACTTTTAGCTCATAGTAAAATCATGAATGATAACTATACATTCTACAATGTTTGGTGTGAATGAGAAAAATGCTTGTTCAAAAAATAATTGGGACAAATCCATTTCTTGTATAAATACAGGAATCTTATGCACCAAAACTGTGCATTGATGTAGCAGTATATATAAACAATAATCAAGGGATAGATTAGCAAATTAGTTTGTTTAAGTTTTTATGTGCTTGAAAAAGTTATCATACTAAGTTTACTTGCTTAGAACCAAGATTCCTCTAAGGTTAATTTGCTCAAGTTGTGGTGTTAATGTTGACAATGTTTGCGTATAATTGATTTTGGCACATGAATTCGATCATTTGCTATTATCATGCATTTTACCTATGATTGATTGTATAACTTAACTTTTACTAAAATAAAATCTTACTTTTAGAAGATACATGCATTTCATAAGCCATATATAACCCATTTGAGTGTGACAATTAGACCATGTATTGGGAAATTTAGTGAAATGGTGTGCTTATGTGTCATAGGTAGTAAGTGGCTCTTGGTGGTCACATAAGTCTTTATCTAATTCACATTCTCATAAGCCATATATAACCCATTTGAGTGTGACAATTAGGCCATGGATTGGGAAATTTAGTGAAATGGTGTGCTTA
>ML799146.1:179342-204779 GCA_009831015.1 Picea engelmannii
ATTAGTGATCTAGACCATACAACAATTGTTCTCACAATAATAACCCATATGGTGGAAGAAATGGTAGGTGTCCAAGGTCTTAGGCATTCACTAAGCATCTCATAATGGTGCATTGATTGCAACATGTCACAAATACATACCATCGAACCTGAGATACCTCAAATCCTTGAATATTGCATTTAATACAACGCCGATGGATGCATAGTGCTTGCTCAAGTCTTCACCCTGATGGGTTGTGGGTGGCTACAGGGAGCAAAAGAGATGTGACTCTATTCTTAAGGTGGGTGGTTTTGTTTACAATGGCAGCTTAAAATCTCAAGGTTCATTTGATCTCTGTCGTTGAATATTGAAGACTTTCTGTTCCACTACCAAATGGTGCACATATAAAGTGGTCTTTGCAGAATAAGATTGATTTATTTAGCAATTTAGAAGATGGCAGAAGATGGTATTCAGCAAAAATATTTTTAACAGATCTCACATATAAATATAAATATGTATAACATAAAATATTCATAATACAAAATATATTAATATAAATTTTTCATTGAGTTATTCTACAGTCTAGTAGTATTAGGTAGTATTAGGTGGATGTGTGATTCCGTGTTTAAATTCAAAGTGGAGTCTAGTAGTATTAGGTAGTATTAGGTGGATGTGTGATTCCGTGTTTAAATTCAAAGTGGAGCTGATACGTGTCATTCTTAAATAATAATAAAAAAATTAAGTAAATAAAAATTGTATATATCAGTTTTAACTAATTTAAAATGCAAAAAGATTTACACCAAGAAAAAATTTAATCCCTCTCAACTTTTGTAAAATCAGAATTAAGATAGTGTATGCTGTTATATATGAAAACAAAATTCATATACAAACCTCTTTGTGCTTACAAAATCCAAAGCACTCAAGAACTGTATTAATCTTATTTATTTACAAGATTTTCAAAATGTTCAAGTGAAACTATCGATGTTACCTTGATAATGCATTGCGAGAAGGCGACCCCATTACAAGCGTGGATACGCCAGACTCTATAATATATTTTACTATTGCATCCGGTATGCTGATGTCTTCTAAAATCCTGATTTCTGTTTGCACCTGAACTCCACATATAACAAACAGTAAGTACGACAAAGCATCAATCAGAGACTGCCAAATAGAAACCTACTCTGGAAAAAAAATTACCTGTTTTCTTTCACAGAGCCGCAGATAGGGATTCAGCATCTGCTCGGTCTGGGCTTCAACTTGTATCCTGTAAGCCGCTACAGCTGACTTAGAGGCTTGTTTGATCGGAATGTAGTTTCCCACTGCAACAGATCAAGAAACCTTAAACCTTAGATGCAATATATAAAACAATTTGAGAGGACAATAAAATGAACAATAGCCTGAGAGGACTTGTATACATGGAGTGGGAACTACACGAATTGGGTGTCGAGCGTGTACGAGGGTAATGTTCTGTCCTTGAGAGACCAGGTTATCCAGAACCCAATCGAATGCCCGCTGGCTGTTTGAGCCATCGTTAACAGCAACAGCAACAGAAACAGATTGAACAACAGACACAGATTCAACAGAAACAGATTCAGCAACAGAAACAGATTCAGCAACAGACACAGATTCAACAGAAACAGATTCAGGACTTGCCCAAGCTGATGTGTTACTCATGTTTACACCAATCAGCTGTCCTTTGGTGATTCTAGCCCATCAAAAATTAACTCAGAATATAAATTAGTTGTTATAAACTCCCACCGATCTATAGTTATTCATGCAAGGATCATGGACAATTTAAAATTTGAACATATTCGCATCTTGTTCCACTGTAGCAGGGCATCCCGACGATAAAAGCCATTGACTTTGCTCTCGTTTCGTTGTACTGGGGCATCCGATGATGAAAGCCATTGACTTTGCTCAGAGTGTCGAGGAGCCAGAAGAGCCAAAACCAGGGATCTATTCGCTTAAAATGTATGAAAATGCCTCCTGTCCAACCTCCACGGAAATACCTTCCTACTATATTGTTTCTTAGGCCTTATCTACGCTCTCGACAGCGAGAAAAGACAATTTTCAACTTTTGCAGCGTGAATATTGTGAACGCATAAGTTTGGTGCTTATCCTGGTATTTTTTAACTAAATAAAATAAAATAAGGATGAGATTCGATGATGCCAGGGTTCTTAAACAAATCACTTGGAGAGAATCGATTCGCATATTCATAATTGCAAGTTGCTACTACTATTTTACACAGCACAATGAGAGAATTGATTCGCATATTTGTATGAGGAGAGAGTTTAGTTGCATATTCAAAATTATAATTTTGTAGTCTAAACGTTTTTCGAAATGATTTTTTTTTGTGATATTTTTGAAGGATATTTATTCGAAATCTTGTTAGATTTGTAGATTTGAGTGATTATTTTTGTATAATCCTAGTATCCTAAGGGTTTTTCAGCATGCTGAATCATTCAGAAACAAATTTTAAAGAATATAAAATAATGATTTCATACAAATTTATGTCACTAAATTTCAGCTAAAAAAACCGTTTAGTAGAACAATTAGACAACCCCTCACTGGTTGCTTGGATGACGAGAAGTGATGAAGTAATGGTGACAAAGTTATCCGTCGAAGCAGAGATTGTATATAGCTGCCTACACCAATTGATGGGCATATAAATGGTGGATACCGGGTTATCTAACCTTTTAACATGGATGCAAGAAACATGGAGTTGCTTTGGTAAAAAATGTCTAGATTTCTGACTTCGTTTTGAGGACTTATGTTTTTTTCCAAACAACTTGACATTGGTTACCATTTAAATCCATTCTTATTTAATACATGCTTTACAAAATAATGAGCATAGTCATGGGTGTTAGCGTTGAGAGTCACCCTCATATTGCAGGAGGATAAGCCCAACATTCATCAAAATGTTTGTGGAGATAGGTTTATGATTGGAGGTCAAATGGACAAAGTCCAGCATAAGAATGTTTTAACACAGAAAACTGGGCTAGCAATGCATAAGCAAATGAGGTTCTCATTAACTTCAGTCAATGGTTTAAGGCTAAAGGTGAAAAGGGGGAAGACTTAATGAGGAAAGTGGACAAGTCTGCCATGAGCATCCGGCCTTCAAGCAACTTGGTGCAGAAAAACTCAGGTACAAGAGCACTCTTGAACTTAAGTTTAAGATACTAAAATATATCACATCAACATTATAATCAAACCCCCATTACAATACAACTACAACATCTCGTCTGGACCATCCATGCACGAGCATTTCATCATAAGAGGAAACATGACAGTGAAAGAAAATACTGAAACAGATCATAGCACCATTATAATAAAACCTCCATTACAATACAAGTACAACATCTCGTCTGGATCATCCATGCACGAGTGTTTCAGCACAAGAGGAAACCAGATGATGAAAGAAACTGACTTCTATTAATGAGATAGTCTTAGGCAATGTTACTAGAACTGAACCGATCGACCTCAAAAACCAGAACCGAACTAGAACCGAGGAAAAAATCGGATCAAAAAACCGGTCACTAAAAATACATAAAATATTCAAATTTTGAAAAACAAATACATATTCATGTGCATCCATGTGAATCCAAACCATTATACACAAATTTGCAAAGTTTCACATAAGTGGGGGGCTCTAGACAATTCTAGAAGCTTCCCATGCATGCCCCTAAACCCAAATTAAAAAAAAAACTAATTTATCCTTACCTTTGCCGGCCATGGGCATCTTCAGCAAAAAAAACCGGTTCCATACGGAATCGGCCGGTTCAAGCAAAAAAAACCGGTTCCATATGGAACTGGTCAAAAGCGGTTTGATGAGTCGAATCAGACCGGTCGGGGCTCAGAACCGGTTGGACCGGTCGGTTTTACCGGTTCCGGTTCGGTTCTTGTAACAATGGTCTCAAGTCTCATACATAACCAGATAACAACTCTGCTATCAAACTATTACAAATAGGGAGCTCTGCTCAACCATCGATCTCTAACATATTCTTCCACTGATCTATTTATACTCAGATCAGTGGACAACCGCTAGGAATGTGATCTGGCCATCCCGTCCACGACTCTTCCATCTGTGTATCCTTTTGTCAAATGAAAGCTCAGATCAGCATGGGCCTGTAGGAAAAACCGTCCCTTGTGGTACCTCGGGCCAACAATTCTATCTCCATGACCAGACCCTCCATGCTTTTCATTTATGGAGTGAGCCGAGGTTTCAACTACCAGTCCTTGTTCATTAACTGATTTCTCCTCGAGATCGGGACAAGGCTTGCCGACTAGGGGGTGGCCACAAGCTGCTAATGGATTTGACGCTGAATGAGCACGTGATTTCGGGGCCGTCGAAAGCGGTTTGGACCCACACTTCTTTTGTGCCCGAAACTCACCACCTTCTGCCATGTAGCTCTCCCGTAATACCATGGTTTAGATTTTGGCCCGCTCAAGGATTTTAATGCTCGAGCATGTTGCGGCCTAGAAATGAAGCATGGCCGTTGATCTGGTTGCGATCTGGGATCTGGGCGCATCTGCTATTTTAGTACCCCCGCTAAAGTTTATCCGCCTTCCAACTATAACATCCTTCAAACCGCGCTTAGAGTTGGCACTAAATTGAACTTCACAGGGGATCTCTACTGTTGAAAACTGCACCCACCTGCTTGTCTGTGCTCATGGCCATCACCTGCGACCCTTGACAACTTCATGTGATAACAATGGGTATTGAGTTGGTTCACAACCTCCATTTGATGGAGGTATACATACCTTACCCCCTCTCTACTTGTGATCTCTAAGGAGGAAACACATGTTCTTAACCATTAGGCCCATTGAGTTGTATAATCAAGGTATTTTTGCACCCTCAACAAGACAACTTCAATGTCTAAATTTAACGTCCATTCACAATCATATGTCAAACATAAAAATCATAATAATCAAATATTTTCATTATCCTTTTAAGTTGATACAAACATACAAATATATAAATTACAAGTGTACATTGGATCAAAAAATTTCAATAACACAGGAGAAATGGCGACTTCTTAAAGGTTATTAAAGGTGGCACTTAGATATCGACGTAATAATCCAATAATCATCCAACCATCCAATAGTCATCCAACAAGTTGAAAATTTTGTCTTTGCTTCATGTTCACACTTCACCCATTTATAGACCATTGGATGGATAGATGGTTTCTGTTTTTTGACAAACCCCTACACAATAACATAGAGGTGCCATTGTATTTTATATGGAGGCATTATGGACTAAATTTTTTTTAGGTCTCCATGTCAACTATTTTGACATTGGTGAATCCTAGTGGGTGGGTGATTGTGGGTGTGCACAAGATCAACATAATGTTAGGCATGACCCATTGAGAGGGTCATGCCCTCCTAGGTAGACACCTAAACCCCTTGCCCAAAATCCTGATATAGGAGTCAAGATTCATGAGACCCAAACTTTGATTTCCACCCTAACCCATAGTTTACTTCAACATAGTACATTTATCACTACAACCCGCAAGGAGGGAACTTCAACTAGTGTGCAACCTGGGAATGAAGGGCCAATGGTCAAGCCTTTGTGACACTCAACCAATTTTAGTCGAGGGACGACATCTGACTAGACTAGGCATTTTGATCAGAGTTCATGTGATCATCATCCATGCTCAAGTTGTGGGCGAACTTGTTATGGGCCTATGAAGATCCCTGTCTAGGAGAGTTTCATGGATGAGGTTAGTATGAAATTCATCTTTATGGATTTCATTGATTATATATATATACACAAAGGACAAGTATCCTATAAATGTTAATTGCAAAGTTTTTTTAACTATCTAATTATTTACCATATCCAGTTGTTACGATTTGATACTCCTATGTCGTAGCGATACAATGCCTTGCTATGTTGCTTTTTGTTGTTTTGTGTTTTCATCTAATTACTTCCACACATGTTTCTACAATGGTTGATAAGATACATAGATATGTTATCTCCACTCAGGGTCAAGAAATTCTATGTTTTTTGATTGAACATGTTGTTTGTAGTACATGGTAGGTGTTGTTTGTGGCTATCGTGCATTACCAAATCAAATATCACTATTCCCTCCAGATTTTGGCATCGCAATTTTTGTGGGCTTAGCCCACACTCAAGTATTTCACAACAAGTTAAATTGGTCATCCACCTCACACACATTTTTAGGTACTTTTTGGTCGTGCATCCACTACCACTACAATCATAGGTATTGGATTTTCTATTGGCATGCCCTTCACCTAGGTATTAAACGAGAAAAAAATACCCATTGACATGTTTGTTTTTCTTATGATTATCAATTTATGCCTCTAACTAGTTCAACACCTATTGTTTGCAATTGCTAATGGGATTTTATCATTGCTTACCCCCACCATAGTTTCTAAGGCCATTGGTTGTCCCTTCTAGTGCCACTACACTTGTAAGTTTTGTTTCCTATTTTATTATCGCTACACCTATTGCTAGTTTTCATGATCCTACTATTGTTACCTCAATTGGTGGTGCATATACCATTGTTTCCTCTATTCTTGTGGCTTCTATCAATGGTGCATATACCATCATTGCATCTACCATTATTGCCTCTACTAATGATATGTGTGCTACTTCAGCTTCTATTGGTGCTGAATCTACCATCGTTGCAACTATCATTGTTTTTTTTGAGTAGGAGTTTCAACCAATGGCTCCAACTCCTAGCCAAGAAGGCCAATCTCCAACATTACCCAAAATTTTATAAGTTAGATCACTAATTGATCCATTTTTTCATGCAAACATGGATTTTATTGTAGGCATATACTTTTTCATTAATTAATTGCTTTAATTTTTGTAAGAAGGAATCACAAAGAATATTGGTTTGAGGACACTGCCTACAAAACTAGCTACATCATTTGTGGTGAGTTTTTGTTGTATTGAATTGTAATTTTATTAATATTTAGAATCATAGAAAATAACAATGAGAGGTTAGGTCAGTGAAAACAGGGATTGTTTTGGTCCCTGGAAGGGTTCGAATCTCACAAAATTGGTTGGTTCACCCTCACAATGGTGGTTGAAGGTGGCAGAACTAACATGGTTGTTAAGTTGAGCTAGCTAACCTCATGCTTCCTCTAGATAAAAATTGAAAATATTGTCCCACCCCAAGGTGATGGTGTTGGTTTATGGGATTATGGATCTTGGATGATCCTTTGGAATCATTCTTGAATCCAAAATTGTGGAAAATAACTTATAAATGTTTTCTTGTTTCTAGTCTCTAGAAATGCACACCGATCCTTAATGCATGGAACATTGAGCTTCCTCATGCACAAATAAGAGGAAGATCACATTTGTAGATGCATATGGTAGTGGCGAGGGTGGCGGGGGTCAATCAATACCTTTGCTTATCATTTTCAACTTGTGAATATTATACTTTGGGCACAAATTTCCAATTTGTATTGAGTATGAATTTGTCATTTGTATTTTGGCCATGAGTTTTCATCATGTACTTGGGCATGATGTGACATCTTGTAATGAATGTACATCTAGACCATTTTTAAATATATACGTATGTCGGAGATGTTTTTAAATGGAACACTAATTGTTCTTTTTCATGTTTTTTGTTTTGTTTTGACCACTGTTGGGAGGCCTCTTAGGCCCTTGTAATAGTCATCACATATTAGACATTAGCATAAGAATATATGTAATAAAGTGAGTAAATTCAAGTAAAGGATATATCAATAAACGATAAATGCATAAACTAATGAATGATTAGTTGGAGTGGGTACAACCACTCTAACCATCTCTCCAATGGATAAATACTCTTGAAGAAGGAATACAAACTCGCATGGTTAACCTTCCCAAATACTTATCTTCTTTCTTGAGTTATGTGTGTGTTCCTAATATTCTTACTGTAATGTAGCTCTCTTCTTGAATGCATGCCTTTAATCCCTCGATTACAACAACAACCTTCACATAGCTTCAAACATTATGGTGTGTGAGAGGAAATATGAATTTGAAGGTTATGGTGTTTTTTCTTTTTTTTTGAATTGCAAATCCAAATTGTAGATGCAATGCAAGTGATCCCAAATTCAAATGTTATGGATAGTGTGGAAGACATGATGAAGTTAGAATAACTTGAATTTGCTCCAAAAACTTTCTAATGTAATTTTCTAGTTTAGGGAATTCTAAAATAGCTACTGGTTGGACCGAGGTGTCACTATGCAAATAACCCAAATTTAAACTCAAGGGGTGTATACCTATTTTGTGTGTGTGTTAGCAATTTCCCTGGGTGATGTAAAGGTATCTTAATAGAATCTATAGGGAAATATCATATCCACCTACAAAGTTAAGATAAATTTCATGAATTTCTCATTGCCCATTGGTGATTGTGTGTCAATGTTTCCACTAGTCAAAGTTTGAATATGCAAAAGGGCTCCTTTAACAAGGCCAAAAACTTGATACTTAGTGAGCATCCATATGTGAAAGTTTGAATATACAAAAGGCCTTCTTGATCGAGGTCAAAAACTTTGAGACTTAGTGAGCATGTATATATTTTGAGCATCGATTTCATAACCTTGTGGGGAACACTCATCATTGATTTCCTCTTCATAGTGGCAACATTACAAGTAAAACACTTTCTAGTGGAGGTTTTTGTGAAACCTCTCCCCAAAATTTTTCCCTTCTCTGTTTATAGTAGAGGTTGCTAGTGGAAGTGAGTAGTTAGAGGTTTTAATGGAAATCATAAGCCCGTGCCCTTAAATCAAATTTGGCACATTGGTGTGCTCACATATATGATACACCAATGTGTTCCATTTATAGGCAAACCAATGTTTGTTATTACTAAATTGTATTATAATATCGATTTAAATAAATTCGAAACATACTCTATCCAATGCATCTTACTATAGAAAGAGCATTGGTGCATCATGATATAAAATACACCGAACACGTTTTATAAATTTCATTATGCAATATAGGTTTTTATTTTAAATAATTACAAAAACTTATCGATGCATTCCCATAGAGACACACTGATGCATCATATCTACAAGCACACCAGTGGTCATTTTTATCACTTTGTAGTAAAAGTATTGTCAATGCGTCTTTAAATCCAAAGTGCACTGGTGCATGATATAGTTTAGCCATTTTTTAAAACAGTATAGGTTTTATTTTAAAAATTTTCAAAAAATTATTTGTGCACTCCCATATAGGGCACCTCGATGCATTTCCTTATCGATGCATTGACAAAACATACCCAATGTGTTTGTATATAGTAAGCGCACGATTGTGTATCTTTGTAAAAAGCACCAAATAAGGTTTATAACATTTTTATAAAATATCAATTTTTAATTAGATAAATTACAAAAACTAGTGCTCTTGATAATAGTATCATGCACTTGTGCATACCAACAAATGGCACACATATTAACATATTTAAAAAACCCTATCAATTTATTATAGAAAACAAACACATTGATGCATCTTACAATCGAACACATGGAGGTAGGGTAAAATAAATTTTTCTGCCAAGCTGTAATTTCATTTTCACTTTCATTAGCACTTCAAACCATACAAGCACCAATTCTCACTATCCCTGTATGACTACCATGTTGTTGGATTCTTTGATTCATTCACTTTCTCAATGGATTTGGTTCCTTTTGGAATTTTGCAAAATGGTACCAAATTTACATATTTTCTCTAGGCAACAACCATGCCTCCTTGGCAAGGAAGAGTGCAGGGAAATTGATTATTATCCCCTCATTTACATTTTTATTGATTTAACATTTTAAATTTAGCTCCAATTTGCCTTTTTCGTTCATTTAATTTTTTTTATGCATGGTGCATGCAAGCTGTTCAACTCAGACTGAATTATAGTGTGTCCATTCAAGATGAGCACACTAGTAAACCATAGAATTAAAAGAAAACATGTTTTTAGGGGGCACTTTTATAATACAAGGAAGCACCATTAGTAGTGCCCCTACATATTATAAGCACACCATTGAGTGCAAATTTAATTTTTAAAATTGATTGATTTGATCAGTGCTTTACAAAATGTATGGACACACCTTTCTTGGTGCATGTGTACATACAAAGTGAACTGCAAAGACAATATAAACTAAACATTTTCTTGTGCTTCTTGATATGCTTGCAAATTTACGATTGCACCATAACCAATGCTCTTGTACATCCAAAGTGCACCATTAAAGCCAAATAATAAAAATAATTCCCTCACTTAGTCGATGCACTATATAAAATTAGGAGGCATTGTTCCCTATGCTCACTTACATTATAAGTGCACAGTCGAGAATGAATTCAATTTTTTTTTAAATAATCTACATTTATTAGTACATTCATAAATGTAATGAGGAACCGTTTTCCGTGCTCACTTACATCATAAGCACACTGAGCATCAAAAGAAATAAATCATTTCACATAGCTTATTGGTGTATTTCAAAATGAAAAAATGTAATATTTGGCAGTGTATCTAGGTATACAAGGCACACCAAAGAGATATTAGTGCCCCTATACATATGGTTCACTGTGTTGTAATTCTAGCAATTTTAATACTCATGATGTGGAAAATTTTCTTAATTTTTTCAAAAAATGACTTAAAATAGTTAAGGGAAGAAGAATTATTGAAATGATCGACTTAAAGACAAATCAAAAGCTAAAAAGTGTCCATATTAGTGAGATAAAACAAGGCGCAAATTAATAACACGTTTAAAATATGAGAAATAACAAAGTAACCAGGCGCTTAATTTGACAATGGTAGATTGGGGTTGATCAACGATTGTAGATCTTTCCGGGAGTTTGAGATTGAGGTAAGTGTTGAGGAAAATATATGAAATGATCTTACTCAATCATTTTCAGATCTTGCTTGGCTAAAGCAAGATAGATGGGAATATCACCCTAGATTTATAGCCATCAAAATTGGTATCCTAATTTACAAGTATTGTTTACAAGTGCTCAGGTTGGTTTTTTTATAAATAAAAGCTTGCTGAAAAATTCATTATTTATGTAATTTTCTAAACATAACAGATAATGAAATAAATATAGAGACAGAAGTAAAGACACCAAGTCAACAATCAAAACAAATGAGACATAACGCAATCCTTTATTTCATTCCAATTCATCAAAGAATCGTTCTCTTTACAAAATTTCCTAAAGAATTTTTGGACCAAAGTCAAACTTAAATGTCCTCGATGAAACATACAAAAGGACTTCTGACAGAAAGTGAAAAACTGAAATTTAAAAGTTGGATCAACTTGCCACAGATTGCTGCCCACTCGACTCTGCACAATAGCCTTTGTCAGTCATGAAATCTAATTCACAACCAGACAAGTCTACACAAACTATCAAAGATAGATCAACACCTCTGAAAAACAAGTATCTGAATGATGTAATTCAACCCTGAATCTTGTTGTCTACAATAAGACCCTGCTATCATAAAAAAAAAAAAACAGGCTTCTAATGAATTAAGGAATGAATGAAAACTGAATTATCTCAACAAAACTCAAAGAGAAAACCATAGTATGCTTCTCCTTCTATTCTCCCTTGTTCCTCCCTTTCCTTTTGCCTTTAAGMAAATTAGAATTGGTTGAAGTAGTTGAACTACTTCCTTAGTTAAGTTAACTAAAACTTAGCCARCTTTTTAGTTAAGGGGGAAAAGTAATAAAATCATAATAAGGGTTTAAATAAATAATAACTAGTAGGTGGGACCCCTTGTGACTCCYTTTAGTTCTCTAACAACGATAACACAACTAGTTAAGCAAACAAAACATCCCGCCTTGTGACTCCCATCATCATTTTCATATTTTGACAATTTATATCAATGATAATTGTAATTATTTCTAAAAATATATTACCCATATATCCAAAAAATAGTGTGTTGTCCAAAATTTCAGAAGTCAACTGTTCTCAACAATTAAAAAAATTAAAATCCATATTTTCCACTCTGGGAGGCAATCTTTCCCTTGTTGCTGTTGTCACCTTTTGATCTCTCTGAATTTGCCTTAGGTTGTGTGGAGCCTTTAGGTCTAATCTCACTGATCACATGAGAGCAATCATCTCTCAAATGCATGCAGGAGGACACAGATTTATCGAAGTCATTTGAGGGTGAGGAAGGGGCAACAGTGGATTTTCCTTTGTCAAGAGCATGGTGGGCCTCGGTTTTCAACCTTTTGATTGCATGGGAAGATCGAACTAGTGAGTGGACAGGGGAAACTTGGACAATTTGATTGATAGGTGGGGGAGCATGTAAAGACAAGTTAGGCCAGCCACGATGTTGGGAGACTACTGGGTGGACAATCTCTTGCCATCCATTTTTTTCGGGGACTTCAGGTTGCAATGAGACATGAGGAGGCACTAAGATACCAGGGATTTGTGGAGCTTGGAAGGGACGCCTTTCAGGCCTAGGTTGGACCACTCCTTGCCCAATCTAGTTAAAAAATCCAACTTGAAATAGCTGGCCTAACTCTTGTGAGTCTGCATCAAAGTGTATGGAGAATCTTGGCCTTCTAGAGCCCCTGTTCCAATTTCCCCTTCCTTGGTTACCCTTTCCATGGCTACCTCTGCCGAAAAAGATCATTCCTGTATGCATAATTGATTAGCAAATAGTTTCTTTAGCAACCATACATGACAATTCTTTTAAATATGAAATAAAATTTGGCTCAGCAACATATCAGACTCATGCAATCCAATCCATACAAATTGTTTAATAGTTGTCAATAAGCAAGGGGTGAACAAACATTCTGGGATATGCCAGGGGTTGTATTGAGCGAAAAATGTTAAAATGAGGGGGGAAAGATCATGATTACTGCTCACAGACAAAAAACAATCAACTATATCGTAAACCAAAAGAATATATCATTGTAATTCATCCCTGCAATCCCTTAACTATCACAATACATAACTTATCTTAACTATAATTCAATTTTAGGAACAGGGAGTGGATAGTGAATATGGGAAGGCGAGGGGAATTGTAAATAGCGAAAAAGTGAAACAATGGTAGGGAAAAAAATGGATACTGTTTGAAAAATCAATTAAGTAATCCATAAAAACAGTTATGTATTCAATACAACTATTCCAACATCAATTAAACAATTACTGTGGTCAATTAAACCATTACTGTGTGTTAAAACTTATTCATCGTCCACATTAAATTTCCTTAAAATCTTTCAATTAACACAGAATAATCATACTCAAAATCATCACGACTTCACCCATTTTGTTTAAAAGAATTTTGTTTCTTTTCAATTCCTTCCCTTTAATATTTAAAACAAAATCCAATGAACACACAGTCATACTGCTTCAACTCTGCTTAGCATGAAAAACATTAACCACTGCCCATAAATTAATTTCTAATATAGACATAGGTCTTTCTTGAGTTGGACAGACTCTTTTAAACTTCCCCGATTCCATATTTTTTGATAAATTTAACAATTAAATTTGCAATGAAACCATACTACCAAAACCCTGTGCTCATCTTTGATGGTGCAATAAAAAAAATGATGCATGATGTCTATAAATTATACACAGTAGACAACTAGGCCACAATTATCAATACTTCAAATCACAATAATCCCGATCGGGCAATTTAAACACACAACAACAACAACCCTCACTTCAATTTATACTACACTGTAGGAAACACACATACCAATGCATAAAGAAAAGAAGGATCTCTGTGACTGTACATATCCAATTTACTCCCAATCAAACCATTCATAACAATGCTGAGTTATCAATCCAACTGTTACAACAAAAGGAGGCAACAATTGTATGCCCATTATTATTTCCAATTACAACTCTCTAATCAACCCGATCAACAGAGATGAGCCAACAATCAAAGCCACCGCCAATACTATTCAAACAAACTTATGACAGTCAACAAGACACCCGAGAGGGTGCGACTGATTTAGTTTACCAAAATTGGGCTTTGTAACTAATGACAAAATAATCAAGGGTTCGCTCGGTGGAACCAAACACAGGGAGATCGGAGGCCAACCACATCAACAGTAGGTGAGACAAGCATGGTGGAACCATAAGCCTTATAACCCTTATCTTGCAAGACAGGGTGACAGTTCACACCAGGTAGGGTAGACCACGATGCATAAGAGCAGAGGTTTCTTACTGGCCAGTAACTAACATCAAGAAAACAGAGGCATAACTCTCATGGTTTTCCCCAAAATCCAAATAATGCTGATACAAATGCAGATCTCAGGTAATACCAACCAACCCTAAATCAAGCTTCTTGGCATAATAGCCACCCATAATCAACTGTGTGGATATCAATAGCGTAAAATGAGCTCACTACCAGGTGGAAAAATGATATGCAGTGACCAACAGGTGGTTCAAATCATGCACCGCAACCCCATAACACCAAATACAACCGAGTGAGGTTACAATAACTGTGAGGAGACGACCAACAAGGCAAAACAGAATGAAACCCTCCAATAAAAACCCATAAAGACAACAGAGAGCCATCACGACTTCCACCACACAGAACAACCAATGAAATCACGACTTCAACCATCAACGAATAACAAAAACAACCATTCCAGAGAAAACACCACGAGTTTACATAGTTTCTAGCCTCAAGAAAACACAGACCAATACATCACTGAGCCAACATTCATTTCATAAACAGAACGAGTTCATGGATGGGCGAAAAAAACATACATGTAACCAAATGGCCTTAAAAATGTGAGCTTGGTCGAGCAATTACTTCCACGCCTGAATCCCATAGCTTAACCAAAGCAAAAATCAAATGAACAATAACCAAAATAGGGTGACGACCAGTGGGAGAAGTATGGAGTGATGTGCATTTACTGCACGTCGCTTCCATCCTCCACTCATTCAATTACGTAGTACACGATAACCAACTAACCATTAATCCATGCCATTAATCCATGCATCAAAACTTGCATACATTGCTTGCCAATCGCGCCACCCAATCCATATTAACCATTGCAAAAACCATACTATAACATATATCACATGCGCCTCATATAACTCAATAAAATCGTATAGCCACTAACATTGCTAGTTAGGACTAACATCAATTCATTTAATTTCAAATGCATGTAGTATATCATAACATAGTTTAGTTCTTTCTTCTTGGATTTTTTTCCATATTGCTCTTGTCTCTTATTATAAATAACACGTGTCTTGTGCAGGTGTAACATGTAATAACTCATGGCGCCAATAAAAATGTAATAAAAATGAATATAAGCCATTCATACATGGAATTTAGAGTTTAGAGCAACAGAACCAAAACATAAAATCATTATCCATTTTCCATTATGTCGCAAATGAAACCAATATTCATCATCAATCATGTAGAACCCTATAACCAGTGTCAAACAACAACATAAATATCAAATAATAACCTTATCTGATCCTCCAATCTACAAGGGGGTCCCACCTACTAGTATTATATATCATTAGCTTAGTTTAAATAATAGGCTTTAGCAATACTTTGCGGGCGAAATCCTCGTTGTGATTTTTATCATCAACAAACTGGCGACTCCACAGGGAAATCTGTTTTCAAGAGATTAAGAACTCATAACACATGGTTTCACAGACCAAGAACAACATATCAAGAAGATATAACTAAAATGATTATGCCACGGGGGGAAGTGAGCAGATTTAATGGGAGAATGACCTGGAATTTGGGAATAACTCATGAAAAATGTTAAGTATGAGGGGGGTTTATCCCTGCATGCATAATCATTCAACCAAAATCTGCTCTTTACTTCAAGGAGAACAATTTATGGACTTGCTCTTTTAAATCTCAAATGGATGAAGAAATGGAAAGCAAAAGCGAGAGATAACCAATTTTTTTATAAGAAAATAGTGAAAGCAGATAACAATTTCAAGTGTGATTTTAGGGGGAACATCGTAACAACTGTGTAAGCTTGATTTTTATTGACTAACAATGCCTTGCAAGAGTGTCACTATGGCAGAACTGATCCAACATCTTATACTTGACCAAAAATCAACTAAAAGATGAAAATCAATACAAATCATGACAAAAATAAGACTACAAAACTTAAAACAACATAAATCAAATAACAGAATTTGCAAAAGCAGCATGAAAGCTATTAAAAAGGAAAGAAGAAATCAAACTACTATAAAAGAAGAAATGAAAAACAATGGCAAAATGAAAGTAGAACTAGATTACTAATATACAAAAAATCTAAACAACGTTAAAAATTTTCAAGTTGGCCCCACGTAGTATTTCAAGTGAGAACCATTAGTGCTATAGGAAAACAATCACTCCTGTAAATCCTTTAGAATGTAAGAGTTAGTACCCAGGACAAAAACGATCTTGAAGGGACCCAACCATAACTCTTGAAACTTGGAGACAATTGACATCCCTTTAACGCACACAATTAGATCATCAATATAGATATGAATAACTTCACCGATCAAATTCTCAAGAGTTATTTGCATAGGTATTTTAAAAGTGGTACTTGCATAAGATAATCCAGAAGACATAATTTCATAAGTTAAGGTACCCCAAATAGTAATAAAGGTGGTTTTGAATTTATCTTCCCCTTTTACCTTGATTTGATTGTAACCAAAAAAAACATCAAGTAAGGGCATCATCTGTTACCTTGCGACTTGCTGCAAAATCATTTCTATGTTAGGGAAAGGAAAATAACCTTTCATAATAGCCCGCTTAATTGTGCGAAAATCAACACAAAATCTGATATGCTCAGTGGATTTCCATACAAGAACCAAATTTGAAACCCATTTAGAATACTTGACTGGAAATATGATACCAGCCTTCAAGATTTTTTCCAATCCTTTTCGAATAGTTGCTTCCGGTGCAGGGTTGATAGGTCTTTGTTTTTGCCTAACTGGTTTTATGACTTCCTTGATGGGGATGGCATGCTGTATAAGACTAGGATCAAAACCACGAAGATCCTCATAAGACCAAGAAAAAGCATCTTGAAATTCACCAAGTAGCTTGGAAAACTTCATTTTCTCTTCATCAGAACATTGGGCACCTATTTTAACATTCCTTGGAGACTCGGGTGTCCCAATGTTCAAGGAGATGGTTTCACCCACCTTCCTTTTCGACTCCTCTTCTTCATGTTTCTCTTTATTGCCTACATCACTCGATGAAAACAAACTCTCTGGGGGAGTCAAGCCCTTAGGAATCTTGTTATCTTCTATGGATATAATTTCCTTTGGCTTATAAGGTTCATTTTGAATGAAAGCACATACTCTCTCATTGCTAGGGAAGACCTGCCAATATTATATATTGTCAGGGATATGTGGACGATATAGAGATTGAAAAGTACAATCAGGTCTATGTGGCAGAAGTTTCCGATTAGGAGAGGCTACAAAAACAACTAACCGATCATCCATTGAGTTCAATTCCCTCTTAACATGAGTGATGTTGAAAGCTAATAGGTTCGAGATAGGTTCCCAAATAGTTTGGGTGTAACGTTTCATAAACTTGTTGATAGGAGAGTAAATCTTATGTACAAGGTTCACAACAATCTTAGAATCTCCAAAAACCGAAAGATGACCACAACCAAGATTATATGCGTTTTCAATGCCTAATAATAAAGCTTCGAATTTAGTGACATTTTTTGTGCAAGAAAACTCCAACCTGTAAGAAAAGTTATGAATTTTCCCCACAGGAGAGTACAATATTATGCCATCTCTATTACCTTCACTAGAGCATGAACCATCAAAGTGCATGTGCCACATACCATCATCTAAATCGATTTGTTCCAAGGGAATGTTATCCTCCTCAGCAAAGATGGAATACAACCCAGGTCCTCTTCGATATAGTTCACGTTAGGTTGTTGGACACTCTCTATGTAAGGTGAAATCCTTCCCTCTCTAAGAACTATAATGTTTTTTCCATTCCGAGGAACAAATAAGTGTGTTCCGTCGAGTGAGATGTATCCACCCGTCAAAGCTTGCCAATCTCTTCCCAATATGATTGATTAATTGCTTACTGACATATCAATTACCTGAATACTAAGGGTTGTCCTTATTTCAGGGTGTGCGCACACAACTAAGGTCACATCTTTAATCTCACCTATGGTCATTTTTTATAGAATATTATAAGAGAGCACGCTCCTGGCATTTTCATTTGTACAAGACAAGCCTAACTCTTCCATAATAATATTCGACATCACCCTTGGGCCCAAACTTCCATCAATGAGGCAACAATGGACGATCTTATCCATAATCTTTATAGAAATATAAAAAGGGGATTTTTTACAGGGTATCTAAAGTTATGTACACCTACTTTATTTACAGATGAATCCTCTTCATTTACCTCTTCAGAAAGGTTGGCTACATCGAAATCTTTTCCTTCCATAAATTGTTTTAGATGCCTCTGTTGTTCAGGGACGACAACCATGTCCAAAAGGGTGGCATCTGCTTTGATGTTGGCCAACAGATTCAGAATATTGTATTTGGTGAACAATAGTAGTTGGTGGGGATGAGCTCGGGCTATAAGAATTGCGGGGAGGATCATATTTGCCTATGGGAGTGTAGGATTTGTTCCTAGTATTTATGATCATGACATCTTTTGGCTCTGCAAAATCTAGGACAATGATGGTATTTTCTGGTCTTTTACCAAAGATCTTATCTTTGGCACTATTCCTTACCTCACATGTGGCTTCCTCGTGGTGTTCCTCGCAAAAGTTACACCAACTTCGAGGCATGATAGATTTAGGCTGAAAATTATTTTCAATTGGATTTCTAAAGGGGGGTGAAAAAGAGGATGAAGCTCCAGGGGTGAGAGGGGAGACCATTCCCTTTCGCTCATATGCTATCATATGATTATTCATATCTTGTAATAGCTGTAAGAGGGCGGACATGTCTGTTTTTTTAATCGATTCTCCCCGAGGAAGACCTGTTCTTTCAAGCTGTTCTTCATACTCTAAACAAGTATGCAGAGTGGAACCGAGGTTATCAATGGATTTTTCCTCAAGCCTATGACAATATGGGGAAGGTAATTCATTGTAGTAATGCATGAAAGTGGCTTGGTTCTGAGGTCGAATGAGTTCCGGGGTTTGATTGTATAACTTAGTGAAACGTAAGTTGAATGACTTGATGGTTTCACCATTCTTATAAGCGATGTTATTGTACTCCCGTAGTTGCTCAATTGATATTTTAGATTGCCCATAGGTGGATTTGAACCAATAAACTAACTCCTCCCAAGTAGACAAAATCTTAGGAGGAAGGTCAAAGAAATCGTCCGCAACCTTTCCTTCCAAGAAATTGACAAATAAGCGCATGCAAGTATCGTTGTCATTGGCTCCTATGTTGTGACAAGCATTAAAAAATGCCACCAGGTGTTCATTTGTAGTGACAATGTTATTCCCCGAAAACCTAGGAAGATGCTCTTTGAATTTAGGAAGTGGACAAGTAGCAGGTGTTAGGTTAAGAGGAGAGGAAACATGCCACAACGTGGTTGTGGCATCTTCTTCAAACTGAAAAAGCCCATACTTTTTAACGACTTTGGTGGGATTTGTGGTAGATTGGACAGGGATATGGTGGCTATATAAGCTACCAATCACTGACGAAGTTGAAGACTAAGAGGAGGAAGCACTTCCAGTGCCACCAGAGCCACCACTAGATGCCATCTTGTGGATGATAGGTGAGGGAGAGAAAGATGAACTTGATGAATCAAACAAGGTTCTCCTTAGATCACTTTGTTGGGTTGATAACACAACGTTCCTTCTTCTTATTTCAACAATAGGATTAATTTCAGGTGATAAGCCTCTTCTTCTCCTAGAAACACGAGATTCTAAGGACATGAAAGGAAGGCCAAAACTAAAGGAACAAGAAGGTTACTGCTGATTTCTAGGCTTTCTACGTCTAGATTCCCAACGTTCTTGGGCACTAATATCTCGTTCAATTACTACCCATGAATTATTAAGCTCATCCTGAATATTAACAATGCCTAAAATGGTGTTAAACAAATTCAAAGCAATGTTGGTCTGATCTTGAAGACCGGGCTCAATATTGGGCTACCTTGCAACAGGTACAATCATTTAGAAATAAAACAATCAAAGAATCAATATCAGAAAAAATAGATGTATTCAATGCTAATCAAGAATAAAAATTAACCAGAGGGATATTGAAGATCTCCCGAGTATGGTTGAAAAATAAATGTTGAGGAAAATATATGAAATGATCTTACTCAATCATTTTCAGATCTTGCTTGGATAAAGCAAGATAGACGGGAATATCACCCTAGATTTATATCCATCAAAATTGGTACCCTAATTCACAAGTATTGTTTACAAGTTCTTAGGTTGGTTTTTTTATAAATAAAAGCTTGCTGAAAAATTCATTATTTATGTAATTTTATGAACATAACAGATGCTGAAATAAATATAGAGACAGACATAAAGACACTAAGTCAACAATCAAAACAAATGAGACATAAAGAAATCCTTTATTTCATTCAAATTCATCAAAGAATCGTTCTCTTTACAAGATTTCCTAAAGAAGTTTTGGACCAAAGTCAAACTTAGACGTCCCCGATGAAACATACAAAAGGACCTCTGAAAGAAAGTAAAAAAATGAACTTAAAAAGTTGGATCAACTTGCCACAGATTGCTTCCCACTCGAATCTGTACAATAGCCTTTGTCAATCATGAAATCTAATTCACAACCAGACAAGTCTACACAGTATATCAAAGATAGATCTACACCTATGAAAAACAAGTGTTTGAATGATGTAATTCAACCCTGAATCTTGCTGTCTACAATAAGACCCTGCTATCATAAAAAAGAATAAGGCTTCTAATGAATTAAGGAATGAATGAAAACTGAATTATCTCAACAAAACTCAAAGAACAAACCTTAGTATGCTTCTCCTTCTATTCTCCCTTGTTCCTCCCTTTCCTTTTGTCTTTAAACAAATTATAATTGGTTGAAGTAGTTGAACTACTTCCTTATTTAAGTTAACTAAAACTCAACCAACTTTTTAGTTAAGGGGAAAAATTAATAAAATCATAATAAGGGTTTAAATAAATAATAACTAGTAGTTGGGACCCCTTGTGACTCCCTTTAGTTCTCTAACAATGATAACACAACTAGTTAAGCAAACAAAACATCCCTCCTTGTGACTCCCATCATCATTTTCATATTTTGGCAATTTATATCAATGATAATTGAAATTATTTCTAAAAATATATTACCCATATATCCAAAAAATAGCGTGTTGTCCAAAATTTCATAAGTCAACTGTTCTCAACAATTAAAAAACTTAAAATCCATATTTTCCACTCTAGGAGGCAATCTTTCCCTTGTTGCTGCTGTCACCTTTTGATCTCTCTGAATTTGCCTTAGGCTGTGTGGAGCCTTTAGGCCTAATCTCACTGATCACATGAGAGCAATCATCTCTCAAATGCATGCGGGAGGACACAGATTTATCAGAGTCATTTGAGGGTGAGGAAGGGGAAACAATGGCTTTTCCTTTGTCAGGAGCATGGTGGGCCTCTGTTTTCAACCTTTTGCTTGCATGGGAAGACTTAACTGGTGAGTTGACATGGGAAACTTGGACAATTTGATTTATAGGTGGGGTAGTAGGTAAAGACAAGTTAGGCCAGCCACGATGTTGGGAGACTGCCAGATGGACAATCTTTTGCCATCTGTCGTTTTCAGGGACTTTAGGTTGGAGTGAGACACGAGGAGGCACTGGGATACCAAGGACCTGTGGAGCTTGGAAGGGAGGCCTTTCAGGCCTAGGTTGTACCACTCCTTGCCCAATCCAGTTAAAAAACCCAGCTTGAAATAGCTGGCCTAACTCTTGCGAGTCTGCATCAAAGTGTATGGAGAATCTTGGCCTTCTAGGGCCCCTGTTCCAATTTCCCCTTCCTCGGTTATTCCTGCCATGGCTACCTCTGCTGAAAAAGCTCATTTTTATATGCATAATTGATTAATAAATAGTTTCATTAACAACCATACATGACAAATCTTTTAAATATGAAATAAAATTTGGCTCAACAACATATCAGACTCATGCAATCCAATCCATACAAATTGTTTAATAGTTGTCAATGAGAAGGGGGTGAACAAAGGTTCTGGGATATGTGAGGGGTTGTATTGAGCGAAAAATGTTAAAATGAGGGGGAAAATATCATTATTACTGCTCACAGACAACAAACAATCAACTGTATCGTAAACCAAAAGAATATATCACTGTAATTCATCCCTGCGATCCATTAACTGTCATAATACATTCAACAACATATCAGACTYATGCAATCCAATCCATACAAATTGTTTAATAGTTGTCAATGAGCAGGGGGTGAACAAAGGTTTTGGGATATGCTAGGGGTTGTATTGAGGGAAAAATGTTAAAATGAGGGGGAAAAGATCATGATTACTGCTCACAGACAACAAACAATCAAGTGTATTGTAAACCAAAAGAATATATCACTGTAATTCATCCTTGCGATCCCTTAACTGTCATAATACACAACTTATCTTAACTATAATTAAATTTTAGGAACAAGGAGTGGATAGTAAATATGGTAAGGAGAGGGGAATTGTAATTAGCGAAAAAGTGAAATAATGGTAGGGGAAAAAAACAGATACTGTTCAAAAAATCAATTAAGTAATCCATAAAAACAGTTTTGTATTCAATACAACTATTCCAGCATCAATTAAACAATTACGACGGTCAATTAAACCATTACGATGTGTTAAAACTTATTCACTATCCACATTAAATTTCCTTAAAATATTCCATTTAACACAAAATAATCATACTCAAAATTGTCATGACTTCACCCATTTTGTTTAAAAGAATTCTGTTTCTTTTCAATTCCTTCCCTTTTATATTTAAAACAAAATCCAATGAACACACAGTCATACTAGTTCAACTCTGCTCAACATTAAAAACATTAACCACTGCCCATAAATTAATTTCTAATATAAACACATGTCTTTCCTGAGTTGGACAAACTCTTTTTAACTTGCCCGATTCCATATTTTTTGATAAATTTAACAATTAAATTTGCAATGAAACCATACTACCAAAACCTCGTGCTCATCTCTGATAGCCAATAAAACAAAATGATGCATGATGTCTATAAATTATACACAGTAGACAACTAGGCCACAATTATTAATACTTCAAATCGCAATAATCCCGATCGATCAATTTAAACACACATCAACAACAACCATCACTTCAATTTATACCATGCTGTAGGAAACACACATACCAACGCATAAAGCAAAGAAGGATCTCTGTGACTGTACATATCCAATTTACTCCCAATCAAATCATTCATAACAATGCTGAGTTATCAATCCAACTGTTACAACAAAAGGAGGTAGCGACTGTATGCCCATTATCATTTCCAATTACAACTCTTTAATCAACCTGATCAACAGAGCCGAGCCAACAATCAAATCCACTGTCAATACTATTCAAACAAACTTATGACAATCAACAAGATGCCTGAGAGGGTGCGACTGGTTTAGTTGACCAAAATCGGGCTTTGTAACTAATGACAAAATAATCAAGGGTTCGCTTGGTGGAACCAAACACAAGGAGAGTGGAGGCCAACCACATCAACAATAGGTGAGACAAACATGGTGGAACCATAAGCCTTATAACCCTTAGCTTGCAAGACAGGGTGACAGTTCACACCAGGTAGGGTAGACCACGATGCAGAAGAGAAGAGGTTTCTTACTGGCCAGTAACCAACATCAAGAACACGCAGAGGCAAAACCCTTGTGGTTTTCCCCAAAAGACGAATAATGTTGATAGAAAAGTAGAGCTCAGGTAATACCAACCAAACCTAAAGAAATATTCTTGGCATAATAGCCACCCATAACCAACTGTGTGGATATCAATAATGAAAAATGAGCTCACGACCAGGTGGAAAAACGATATGCAGTGATCAACAGGTGGTTCAAATCATACACAACAACCCCATAACACCAAATACAACCTGGTGAGGTTACAATGACTGTGAGGAGATGACCAACAAGGCCAAACAAAATGAAACCCTCCAATAAAAACCCATAAAGACAACAAAGAGCCATCATGACTTCTAGCACACAGAACAACCAACGAAATTGTGACTTCAACCATCAATGAATAACACAAGCAACCATTCCAGAGAAAACACCATGAGTTTACACATTTTCCAGCCTCAAGAAAACACAGACCAATACATCACTGAACCAACGTTCATTTCATAAACAGAGTGAATTCATGGATGGGTGAAAAAAAACATACCTATAACCAAATGGCATTAAAAATGTGAGCTTGGTCGAGCAATTCCTTCCACACCTGAATCCCAGAGCTTAACCACAACAAAAATCAAATGAACAATAACCAAGCTAGGGTGACGACCAATGGGAGAAGTATGTAGTGACGTGCATTTACTACATGTCGCTTCCATCCTCCACTCATTTAATTACGTAGTACACGACAACCAGTCAACCATTAATCCATGCCATTAATCCATGCATCGAAACTTGCATACATTGCTTGCCAATTGCGCCACCCGATCCATATTTGCAAAAACCATACTATAACATATATCACATGCGCCTCATATAACTCAATAAAATCTTATAGCCACTAACATTGCTAGTTAGGCCTAACATCAATTCCTTTAATTTCAATTGCATATAGTATAGCATAACATAGTTTAGTTCCTTCTTCTTGGGTTTTTTCCCATATTTCTCTTGTCTCTTATTATAACTAACATGTGTCTTGTGCAGGTGTAACAAGTAATAACTCATGGCGCCAATAGCAATGTAATAACAATGAATATAAGCCATTCATACATGGAATTTAGAGTTTAGAGCAACAAAACCAACACATAAAATCCATTATCCATCTTCCATTATGTCGCAAATGAAACCAATATTCATCATCAATCATGTAGAACCCTGTAAGCAATGTTAAACAACAACATAAATATCAAATAAAAACCTTATCTAATCCTCCAATCTACAAGGGGGTCCCACCTACTAGTATTATATATCATTATCTTAGTTTAAATAATAGGCTTTAGCAATACTTTGCAGGCGAAATCCTCGTTGTGATTTTTATCGTCAACAATACGTTAATCCAATATCAAAGTATTGTAACCACTTACCACCCGCCATACACGTGTTAACTTGCACTAGGTTACGAGACTTTGAGAACAGACTCCATAACCACAATTTCGAACTCCTATAAACCACTTCCGTTTTTCCCGCATTTACGCTTGCCACCTTTGCATTTTTTGGGTAGTTGGAACAATTAATCACACTGTTGCATAAAACAAACAATAAATTAAAAAGTGACAAGTGGATTTTAATTTAGATAATGAATAAACAAGGGAAACTAAAACCATCAACTTCAATTTTCTTTCATGTATTGCATGCGATAAACTTCAATGAAGCCAAAATCATGATTTTATCGAGATTCTCAGAGACAAATAGTTTCCATTATCAAATCACAATGGGTATTTCA
>ML799146.1:216633-266181 GCA_009831015.1 Picea engelmannii
ATGTGATGCCCCAGAATCAAGTAAACAATTGTGAAGGATTTTGTCATGTACATTTAAGGATATGTAAAATGGTGGACAAGAATCGTCACGGTCTTCTATCATGGGCCCTATGGTCACTTTAGGCTTATCATCTTGTAGGTTCACGAAATCATTAGATGGAGAAGTCTTAGGCTCAAGAGACTTTAAGATGGCTACTTTAAAGATTTCATTCTTCATGAGTTTAGTTAAAGGCATTGGTATCTTAACCTTTTGAATTTCTGATTCAAAATTGAAAGAAAGAGATGGTCTATCCGAAACCTTTACCTCATTGGAAGGAGCTTTGAGGCTGAATTGTTCCTTGACTGGGGACTGAGTTTGTTTCTTCAATTGTTTTGCTGGAAGGGGGGTATGTTTTTCAGGAGTGGGAGGCTGCTTGGCAGCAACCTCTTTACTCTTCACGTGAGCAGAATCTTGTTCTCCACAGGAGTAGTAATGGGTGTTTTTGGAACAACATTATTCTTGGAGCTTAAGTTGTAATCTTTTTGATCATCTATCAAGTAGACGATTCCTTCAACACATGCCTCTTGAATTTGCTGATCCATCAGGGCTTCTTCATAGTCTACCTGTGTCAAAAATGAAGAATCATTTTCATCACCAAAATAGTTTATCTCATCAGCATCTTCGATTTCATCGCGAGGTGGCTGTTTCTCTTCATCTAACACTGCATTTTGAAAAGGTGTTCTGACCCTCTGATCATCAACTGAATTTCTATCTCTTTGAAGGATCTGAACTTGTGGATTATTCCTTCTGTAAGGAAAGGCATTTGGATTTCTGGGGGCAAAAGCATTTGGTTCTTTTGCCCTTCCTGGTTGCTGATTCTGAACCTTTAACTTTGACATTTCATATGTCAGACTGTCTAACATCTTCGCCATCTTTTCCATTTTACTGCTAGAAGAAGAAGAGGAATCAACAACAGACTTCTTCCTCTCATCCCTTCCTTTAAGCTTCTGAGATGCTGTAATGTTTGACACAACCTCGAGGGCAGCATCTTGCATTAAAGTGAGCGTGGCTGATCGTCTTTCTCTAAGGATAAGACAAAACTCTGAATCAAAGGCAACAAAGAATGTGATCTTTGCTGATGCATCACTTGGTTTAATCTCTGCAGGGATCTTGATATAAAACAAGCACAATGGGTTTAATAACTAAGGAAATAACTTATGATTATCAACTTAATCAATCAATTAGTGAGATGACAGTCACATGCAGATTGAATGAGCATCAACAAAGAACCTTCACTCATAAGATATCAGAGAACTGGAAAGAAAAATCTAACAACACAACTGAAGGAAGCTTGCAATTTTTCATATAATAAGAATAGGTCTTTCTTACAGTAGTAGCATGTAGAACCCAAAATCGAACCTTCAGTTCATCTTCTATTCTAAGATTTATAGCATTACAAAGTAGTTCTAAGATCCTGAAAACAAGGATCAAATATACTAAACATAGTAACTCAAAATTCAGTTGCATAAGAAGTGGGATGATTCCTCAAAATGAGGCCAATCCCAGATTTGTCTTTGTTGATTGTTGGTGTAGTGTAGAACAACCTCCCAAGGCTAAATGATAATTCTCAAATGGAGACCAAGTCGAGTTTGCTGATGTGGCAAGGTATCCTGCTTTTCTGTCCAAATTAAAGTGTCCATAAACCTTTGGAACGACTCCTTTCCCCGCAATTGGTCAAAAATAACTGCTGGACTAGACTTGATAATTCATTAGACATGCATTCGAAAAGATACCAAATCTTTTCAACTCAAAAATCCTTGATCTGTGTAAAAATTCATCCAATTCTGGACACACAGGCTTTCGGTGGTTATCTGGGAAGTTTCTAGGTGAGTTATCCACTGAAAGCACCTCTTTCGGTGGTTAATGAGCACATTAGAGGCTCGCCTAAACCACCGAATGTTAAACTTTGAAGACGTTTCAAAATTGCAAAAATGTTTATCCTGGATCCTCTTTTAATGCTCAAGATTTCTTAGATGCTGCAGCCTTGGTTCGTGCAGACCTACGAACTTCTGCTAGCTGTGTAGGGAGCTCTGGTGTATCTATTATGGTGGTAGCTAAATTAGCCAAAGTATCCAACCCAGTTTGATCATCTTCTGGTGATTTATATTCTTTTAACTTGAGCCTCAGAATCCTAAGCTGCCTATATAGTTTCATGTTCTCTCTGATCAAAACTATGTTTCTATCTTTGATTTTGTCATGTTTTTCTTTAAGAGTTTGATTCATTCTGAACAATTCTGCATTTCTCTCAGTAAGATCTGTGTTGGATTTTTTGATAACCCTCTCTAGAACTTCCATCTCATAAATTTGTAGTAGGAGCTTGTTTATTTTCTGTGTTCTACCTTTCTTAGGCCTGCATGAGGAGGCTTCTGCTTCTGGTTGCCTATAGGTCTCTGAAAGACTTGATGAAGGTAGATTTGAATGAGACTTTGCATCCTGTTTGATCTGCAATTTATCCTGTGTCTCTGCCACCCCCTGTTCTGATTCAGAGTCACTATAAGGTAGATTGAGAAGGATTTTTCCTGTGGCAGGGTTTTTAGATAGTTTATCTTCAAACTGTAATTTCCTCTTGATTCCTTCCTTCTTGCTAGGGGGTGCTTTTATAGGATCTCTGGGTATTGAGATTCCTTTCCTTATCCTGTGACTACTCTTGGGAGTAGGAGATTTTCTGCCTCTAGCCTTCTTAGTTTCTGCCTCAGATGGACTTTCTGTCTGAAATTCATTCCAAAATAAAAAGAAACCCCACTCAATGTGTTTCTTCTGCAGAGCTTCTCTCACAAGAAGAGTAATCAACCCTTGATGTGATAATCTGTTGCTAACCTTAGCAGGTTGGGATTTCACTTGTCTTGCCATCTTTGCCAGGGTTTTGTGAAAGAAATAAGGCAGGTTTATCAATCCTCTGCCTGTGAAATGATTCAAAAGTTTAAAATGGTAATACATTACCCTGTTATAGCGCCCCTCACAAGTGATATACACTAGAATCGCCCTCAACAGGGCCTGCCACTTTGGTTCAAGATAGGACATGGGAATATCCTTTTTCCAGGTCAAAGTTTTATGCACTGGTAACAAATATGACCCGAATTCGACATTTGAAGGTGAGGAGGTTTTAAACCAACAGTCCCCCGTTATGGATAACCCTGTATACTCGGCAATGGCTGCTTCATCGATGATAATCTCCTCCTTGCCTATTTTATCCATCCTTCCATCATAGGAGAGAGCAAAATTTTCGGCCACCTGTTGGTGAAATGTAGTCAATTTCTCACAGTATGTGAAAACTCCTGTCTGTCTAAAACATTCTGATACCTCTGGATGAGATTCAAAATACCACATGCCATCCACTTCGGATCTCAAAGAAGGACTTTCTTTCGACATGGCTCGATGCTGACTGTTCCTGAAACTGTGGAAACAAGGTGTTCGGGAGGCAATGTCTCTGGGAACTAGGAATACAGTTGAAATCACTTATGAAAAACCGGTGAAATCGGGTGAAAAAAGCATGGGATTAATGAATTCACTAAAACACTGACCCACTTTCGGACAACAATTTAGCTGAGGAATGACGAAACTTTAGATTTTCGGGGCATTTGTATTTCTGAAACTTTGAAAGAGAATAATTTCCGATCTTACCTGATAACCCGACCAGGCTTCCTTGACTCGGGATGCTTGCTGAACTTGGTGACACTTTGACAATCGCCAGAGAAAGCGGGATTAGTATTTTTGAAAACATGATTTGCTGATAAAATCGCGAGCTTGTGGTTGTCTTCAACGATCTTCGGGATTCGTTATAACTCATTGAGTTTTCAGATGAAGGAATGACCTGGTAATGATGGCTGACGTACATGCCACTGAAATGGAGGGTAGCTCCGTGAAATCATACCTGCCAATCACCACTCTGCGTGGATTTGAAATGATCAATGCGAAGGATAAGACAAAGGTGATTCAAATCTTTTAGATGGACACCACGAATGTGCATCATCTCTCGCATGGCGAGCTTTCGACAGTTGTATTTCTAATCATTGCGCCGATATTTGACATCTGGATCGTGTGAAAGCACGAGCTTTATTTTTTCCCGTTCAAACACTTTCGGTGGTTACTTGCCTTCTGCTTCGACCTCTTATCTGCCGAAAATGAAAACTTTCGGTGGTTAATGAGCACATTGGAGGCTCGCCTAAACCACCAAAACCTGATATTTTGCCATTTTCTTGACCGAACCAAAATCAACATTTCTTTTGATATTGCTTTTCAAAATACAGACTCTCTAACCTATTTACAGAAATTTAGAAATTAAATTTTGATCACAACCTATCATCTAAAAAGAAAATAAAATCCACCAATTTATTTGAGGAGTTAACACTGGCTCCTATTGGGGATGAACACCTCCCTGTGAGGTTTCAAGAACCATAGAATCAATGCCTTTCCTGAAAAAGAACCTAAAAACTAAACTATCTGCTAGTGTTTCCATTGGGCATGGAATTATTAAAAAAAAAACTAAGACTATCATTACAATGTCTAGGCTTCAAAGCCTTAGACGAAATAAAGTTTTAAAAATCGCCCGTTTACCGGGCCACTGAACCCTTCTTCACCCTCCAGATTCTGTAGAATGAAAGTGTTGTTGTTTTGCACCTGAGAAATAAAAAAGGGGCCTGTCCACAAAGAATTGAACTTGTTATGCTTGCCTTTGTCCTGCCTAAGAGCATCCCACTTTAGAACCCTGTCGCCGATCTGAAAACTTTCCACCTTCGCCTTTCTGTCAAACATCTTTTTGATCTGCATCTGATGAGCTTCTGATCTGTCCACTAACTGTTTGCGAGCTTGTTGCAGTTCCACCAAATCCAACATCCTTCTCACCATGTCATTTTTCTCAGTCTGCTCTTCCTAAAAGAACTTAGCCACAGGAAAAACTAATTGAACAGGAAAAATTGCATCAGTCCCATAAACCAACTTGAATGGGGAAGTTCCAATGGATTTTTTAATAGTTACTCTGTCTGCCCACAGAGCAAATTTCAGTTTGGAATCCCAATTCTTCTTATTTTCCTCTAGCAGTTTTCTTATGATTTTGATCAAGATTTTATTTGACGATTCATCCAGGCCATTACGTTGAGGATAGTAGGGAGTTGAGTGTACAAGCTGGATTCCCATTGATTCACACATGTTTACCAATTCTTCTGCTTTAAACGCTGCTGCATTATCTGCCACCAGCCTCTTGGGACAACCAAATCTGCTCAAAATATTTTCATAGAGAAACTTCATGACTACCTGGTGTGTAGCATTTCGGGTGGGGATCGCCTCTATCCACTTTTTGAAATAATCCGTGGCTACCAGAATCCACTTGTGCTGATCACTGGATGAAGGATTTATCTCACCTATAAAATCTAAACCCCACTGCTGAAAAGGGCCATTCACCACTATAGGTCTCAGGGTTAAAGATTCTAGCTGTTCCTTACCGGTAAATCTTTGGCATTTTTCGCAAGATTTGACGAATGTACACACATCTGAGAAGAGGAAAGGCCAATAATATCCATCCCTCAGGATCTTATGGGCAATAGTCTTCCAGTAATGATGGCCGCCACAAACGGTTGAATGAAACTGATGTGTCACTTCGACAGACTCTTCTTTATCTAAACACCTGAGAAGCAAACCAACAGGGTCCCTCCAATATAACAGATTATTATAAATGCATAATTTGATAGCTCTGAGCTTGAGAGCTCGAGCTTGAGTCAAACTGAGTTCAGGAGGAACTTCAAGCTTTTGTAGAAAATGTATGATTCCAGAATACCATTCATAGGAAGACAAGTGCTCTGCCACTTGCTGACTGTCATGATGCCCTTCCGCTGCCAACTCTGTCTGAGAATTTTCTGAAATTTCTGCTATGAAATTAATATCCAACAACTTATGATTTTCCTCCGCTAAAATCTTGGCAAGGCCCTGGCCTTTTACCAGTTTGGTAGGCTTTACTTCAATATTGAACTCAATCATCTTTGCAATCCATCTCGCCCTCTTTCTGTCAATATCCGACTGAATCAAAACATCTTTTACAAAAGATGAGGGAACATATGTGATGACCTTCGAGTGAAGAATATAAATTCTGAAGGATTTTAAAGATTTTATGAGAGCGTAAGCTTGTTTCTCGATAGGGTCATACCTTAATTCAGCATCCCTGAGTGTTTTGCTGAAGAAATCCACGGGATGATCAAAGTTGTCATCGTCTTTCTGAAGCAGGACCGCTGCCACTGTGTCGTAAGAAGCAAAAGAAAAGATATAGAAAGTCTTACTGTAATCTGGGCTGATCAGAATCGGTGATTCGATGATTGCTTGCTTGATATCCTGAAAAGAGTTTCTCGCGTTGTCTGTCCATTTTATCTTAGACCCTTTCTTCAACATGCATGTTATGTGTTTGACTAATTCAACAAAATTGGGCACAAACCTTCTAACAAAATTTATCTTACCGAGCAGTGACTGAATGTCCTTTTTTGACCTCGGCAAGGACAACTTTTGAATTGCCTCCACTCGTGCTGGTTCAATCATTACACCTTCTGCTGAGACAATGTGGCCTAAGAGCTTCCCCTTCCTTAGAGAAAACTGGGATTTCTTGGTATTCGATGAGATCCCAAACTATCTGCATTTTAAGAACACTCTTTTCAGATGTTTCAGATGCTCCTCATGGCTGCTGGAATACACTATAATATCATCAAGGTATATGAGGACAAACTTGTCCTTTTCTCCCACAAATGATATATCCATGGACCTTTGGAATGTGGCCACGAAATTCATTAACCCAAAGGGCATCTTGGCGTACATAAAGGTACCCCAAGGAGTGGTAAATGCAGTCTTCTCCTGATCATCAGGGTGGACAAAAATCTGATTGTAACCGGAAAAGCCATCAAGGAAAGACATGTCCTTTGCCCCTAAAATCCTCTGCAACAAGTGTTCCATCTTAGGGAGATGATAGTTGTCCTTCTTAGAGAATTTGTTTAAGTTTCTGAAATCTACACACAATCTGACCTCACCATTCTTCTTCCTTACGATCACCAGATTGGCAATCCATTTGGAATATCTCAATGGAAGTATGATCTTGGCATCTAGGAGTTTTTTAATTTGTCTCTCAATCACTGGCAGCAGAAGAGGACTGATAGATCTGAGTTTTTGCTTGAAAGGAATATTGTCTTTTTCAAGAGGTATCTTATGCTAAATAATGTCGGGATCATAAGTCTTTAAATCACTATATTTCCAAGAAAACACATCGGAAAATTTCTTCAAAACACTACAGTATTTTTACTTCTCATCAGCAGTCAATTCAATAGAGAAATTAATAAACTTGGGCTTGCTTTTACCTCCTATGTTATGCTCTTGAACAACTGTATCTTTCTCCTTTTTGTCTGGCTGGTAAGGAACATCATTCTAATCAAAAAGCCTTTCCAGGGGTACCAAACCTCGAGGTATATAATTGTTTGGTAATTGAACAATATCATGCTGGCCCAACTTCTTCTTTAGCTCAGGTTCCTGTGATTCTTCTTCATTAAGATTCTGCTGATCAACGTGCAAATTAGAAAAATCATCTACCACTTGGAGAAATCTGTTGAGTTCATCATCATCTTCAAAAACTTTCCAATATTTGATATTATCAGGTAAGGAGGGTCGATATTTTACTTGAATCTCATAGCTGAGCTTAGGGGGCATGGGTGGAATGAATGTGCTGGCTAAAACAACAAGAGAATCAACGAGCTGATTCATATCCCTTGGTATGTATGAAATTTCAAAAACAGGAAAAGAATCATGCAGCTTCCATACCTCGTCTCTGTAAGCTTTTAATCTGACATGCTTAGCTTGAAAGGTGCTGTTTACCTGTTGTATGATGAGGTCTGCATCTCCCAATACCTTCAAACCTTTTATCCCCATCTCTTTGGCTGAATTTAATCCCAACAACAGAGCCTCATACTCTGCTATGTTGTTAGTGATTCTGAAGTCGAGCTTGAAAGACAAAGATATGGTCTCCTTTGAAGGAGAGATCAGAACTACTCCAGCACCTGCTGAATCTTTAGTGCTGGCCCAATCAAAGTACATAGTCCAGACTGCAATGTTTTCACTTTCAGACTGCAGTTCAATAGGCTTCACTAGCTGCATAGGAGTTGATTGACCATCATCAATCTGAAGGATGCATGAACCAAAATATATATCCACAACATAGATAGGATGATTGACGGAATTCTTTCCATCGCTGATGATATAAGCAAGCTGGTTTTCCCTGTAAAGTCTTTTCATTTCCCCCCCAAACACCAGAAACGTAGCGTATGACAGATCCATCTGCAATGTACCTACTAATCTTTTTCCCCATGAACGAGACAAAAGCAACCCAAACTTAGGTGGAATATCAGCAACCACCACGTCCATAACCATGCTCCTCATTGGCAGTTGAGCAAGGTTTATAACCATATCTTTGATTAGGCCGAGACATCTGACTTTTCTAGAGTCAAAGGAGAAAAGATCTTGATATGGTTTGGTGACTTCGAGACCAAGCTTATCCATCACCGCCTTTGGCATAGGGTTATGTGATGCCCCAGAATCAAGTAAACAATTGTGAAGGATTTTGTCATGTACATTTAAGGATATGTAAAATGGTGGACAAGAATCGTCACGGTCTTCTATCATGGGCCCTATGGTCACTTTAGGCTTATCATCTTGTAGGTTCACGAAATCATTAGATGGAGAAGTCTTAGGCTCAAGAGACTTTAAGATGGCTACTTTAAAGATTTCATTCTTCATGAGTTTAGTTAAAGGCATTGGTATCTTAACCTTTTGAATTTCTGATTCAAAATTGAAAGAAAGAGATGGTCTATCCGAAACCTTTACCTCATTGGAAGGAGCTTTGAGGCTGAATTGTTCCTTGACTGGGGACTGAGTTTGTTTCTTCAATTGTTTTGCTGGAAGGGGGGTATGTTTTTCAGGAGTGGGAGGCTGCTTGGCAGCAACCTCTTTACTCTTCACGTGAGCAGAATCTTGTTCTCCACAGGAGTAGTAATGGGTGTTTTTGGAACAACATTATTCTTGGAGCTTAAGTTGTAATCTTTTTGATCATCTATCAAGTAGACGATTCCTTCAACACATGCCTCTTGAATTTGCTGATCCATCAGGGCTTCTTCATAGTCTACCTGTGTCAAAAATGAAGAATCATTTTCATCACCAAAATAGTTTATCTCATCAGCATCTTCGATTTCATCGCGAGGTGGCTGTTTCTCTTCATCTAACACTGCATTTTGAAAAGGTGTTCTGACCCTCTGATCATCAACTGAATTTCTATCTCTTTGAAGGATCTGAACTTGTGGATTATTCCTTCTGTAAGGAAAGGCATTTGGATTTCTGGGGGCAAAAGCATTTGGTTCTTTTGCCCTTCCTGGTTGCTGATTCTGAACCTTTAACTTTGACATTTCATATGTCAGACTGTCTAACATCTTCGCCATCTTTTCCATTTTACTGCTAGAAGAAGAAGAGGAATCAACAACAGACTTCTTCCTCTCATCCCTTCCTTTAAGCTTCTGAGATGCTGTAATGTTTGACACAACCTCGAGGGCAGCATCTTGCATTAAAGTGAGCGTGGCTGATCGTCTTTCTCTAAGGATAAGACAAAACTCTGAATCAAAGGCAACAAAGAATGTGATCTTTGCTGATGCATCACTTGGTTTAATCTCTGCAGGGATCTTGATATAAAACAAGCACAATGGGTTTAATAACTAAGGAAATAACTTATGATTATCAACTTAATCAATCAATTAGTGAGATGACAGTCACATGCAGATTGAATGAGCATCAACAAAGAACCTTCACTCATAAGATATCAGAGAACTGGAAAGAAAAATCTAACAACACAACTGAAGGAAGCTTGCAATTTTTCATATAATAAGAATAGGTCTTTCTTACAGTAGTAGCATGTAGAACCCAAAATCGAACCTTCAGTTCATCTTCTATTCTAAGATTTATAGCATTACAAAGTAGTTCTAAGATCCTGAAAACAAGGATCAAATATACTAAACATAGTAACTCAAAATTCAGTTGCATAAGAAGTGGGATGATTCCTCAAAATGAGGCCAATCCCAGATTTGTCTTTGTTGATTGTTGGTGTAGTGTAGAACAACCTCCCAAGGCTAAATGATAATTCTCAAATGGAGACCAAGTCGAGTTTGCTGATGTGGCAAGGTATCCTGCTTTTCTGTCCAAATTAAAGTGTCCATAAACCTTTGGAACGACTCCTTTCCCCGCAATTGGTCAAAAATAACTGCTGGACTAGACTTGATAATTCATTAGACATGCATTCGAAAAGATACCAAATCTTTTCAACTCAAAAATCCTTGATCTGTGTAAAAATTCATCCAATTCTGGACACACAGGCTTTCGGTGGTTATCTGGGAAGTTTCTAGGTGAGTTATCCACTGAAAGCACCTCTTTCGGTGGTTAATGAGCACATTAGAGGCTCGCCTAAACCACCGAATGTTAAACTTTGAAGACGTTTCAAAATTGCAAAAATGTTTATCCTGGATCCTCTTTTAATGCTCAAGATTTCTTAGATGCTGCAGCCTTGGTTCGTGCAGACCTACGAACTTCTGCTAGCTGTGTAGGGAGCTCTGGTGTATCTATTATGGTGGTAGCTAAATTAGCCAAAGTATCCAACCCAGTTTGATCATCTTCTGGTGATTTATATTCTTTTAACTTGAGCCTCAGAATCCTAAGCTGCCTATATAGTTTCATGTTCTCTCTGATCAAAACTATGTTTCTATCTTTGATTTTGTCATGTTTTTCTTTAAGAGTTTGATTCATTCTGAACAATTCTGCATTTCTCTCAGTAAGATCTGTGTTGGATTTTTTGATAACCCTCTCTAGAACTTCCATCTCATAAATTTGTAGTAGGAGCTTGTTTATTTTCTGTGTTCTACCTTTCTTAGGCCTGCATGAGGAGGCTTCTGCTTCTGGTTGCCTATAGGTCTCTGAAAGACTTGATGAAGGTAGATTTGAATGAGACTTTGCATCCTGTTTGATCTGCAATTTATCCTGTGTCTCTGCCACCCCCTGTTCTGATTCAGAGTCACTATAAGGTAGATTGAGAAGGATTTTTCCTGTGGCAGGGTTTTTAGATAGTTTATCTTCAAACTGTAATTTCCTCTTGATTCCTTCCTTCTTGCTAGGGGGTGCTTTTATAGGATCTCTGGGTATTGAGATTCCTTTCCTTATCCTGTGACTACTCTTGGGAGTAGGAGATTTTCTGCCTCTAGCCTTCTTAGTTTCTGCCTCAGATGGACTTTCTGTCTGAAATTCATTCCAAAATAAAAAGAAACCCCACTCAATGTGTTTCTTCTGCAGAGCTTCTCTCACAAGAAGAGTAATCAACCCTTGATGTGATAATCTGTTGCTAACCTTAGCAGGTTGGGATTTCACTTGTCTTGCCATCTTTGCCAGGGTTTTGTGAAAGAAATAAGGCAGGTTTATCAATCCTCTGCCTGTGAAATGATTCAAAAGTTTAAAATGGTAATACATTACCCTGTTATAGCGCCCCTCACAAGTGATATACACTAGAATCGCCCTCAACAGGGCCTGCCACTTTGGTTCAAGATAGGACATGGGAATATCCTTTTTCCAGGTCAAAGTTTTATGCACTGGTAACAAATATGACCCGAATTCGACATTTGAAGGTGAGGAGGTTTTAAACCAACAGTCCCCCGTTATGGATAACCCTGTATACTCGGCAATGGCTGCTTCATCGATGATAATCTCCTCCTTGCCTATTTTATCCATCCTTCCATCATAGGAGAGAGCAAAATTTTCGGCCACCTGTTGGTGAAATGTAGTCAATTTCTCACAGTATGTGAAAACTCCTGTCTGTCTAAAACATTCTGATACCTCTGGATGAGATTCAAAATACCACATGCCATCCACTTCGGATCTCAAAGAAGGACTTTCTTTCGACATGGCTCGATGCTGACTGTTCCTGAAACTGTGGAAACAAGGTGTTCGGGAGGCAATGTCTCTGGGAACTAGGAATACAGTTGAAATCACTTATGAAAAACCGGTGAAATCGGGTGAAAAAAGCATGGGATTAATGAATTCACTAAAACACTGACCCACTTTCGGACAACAATTTAGCTGAGGAATGACGAAACTTTAGATTTTCGGGGCATTTGTATTTCTGAAACTTTGAAAGAGAATAATTTCCGATCTTACCTGATAACCCGACCAGGCTTCCTTGACTCGGGATGCTTGCTGAACTTGGTGACACTTTGACAATCGCCAGAGAAAGCGGGATTAGTATTTTTGAAAACATGATTTGCTGATAAAATCGCGAGCTTGTGGTTGTCTTCAACGATCTTCGGGATTCGTTATAACTCATTGAGTTTTCAGATGAAGGAATGACCTGGTAATGATGGCTGACGTACATGCCACTGAAATGGAGGGTAGCTCCGTGAAATCATACCTGCCAATCACCACTCTGCGTGGATTTGAAATGATCAATGCGAAGGATAAGACAAAGGTGATTCAAATCTTTTAGATGGACACCACGAATGTGCATCATCTCTCGCATGGCGAGCTTTCGACAGTTGTATTTCTAATCATTGCGCCGATATTTGACATCTGGATCGTGTGAAAGCACGAGCTTTATTTTTTCCCGTTCAAACACTTTCGGTGGTTACTTGCCTTCTGCTTCGACCTCTTATCTGCCGAAAATGAAAACTTTCGGTGGTTAATGAGCACATTGGAGGCTCGCCTAAACCACCAAAACCTGATATTTTGCCATTTTCTTGACCGAACCAAAATCAACATTTCTTTTGATATTGCTTTTCAAAATACAGACTCTCTAACCTATTTATAGAAATTTAGAAATTAAATTTTGATCACAACCTATCATCTAAAAAGAAAATAAAATCCACCAATTTATTTGAGGAGTTAACACTGGCTCCTATTGGGGATGAACACCTCCTTGTGAGGTTTCAAGAACCATAGAATCAATGCCTTTCCTGAAAAAGAACCTAAAAACTAAACTATCTGCTAGTGTTTCCATTGGGCATGGAGTTATTAAAAAAAAAACTAAGACTATCATTACAATGTCTAGGCTTCACAGCCTTAGACAAAATAAAGTTTTAAAAATCGCCCACTTACCGGGCCACTGAACACTTCATCACCCTCTAGATTCTGTAGAATGAAAGTGTTGTTGTTTTTCACATGAGAAATAAAAAAGGGGCCTGTCCACAGAGAATCGAACTTGTTATGCTTGCCTTTGTTCTGCCTAAGAGCATCCCACTTTAGAACCCAGTCGCCGATCTGAAAACTGTCCACCTTTGCCTTTCTGTCAAACGTCTTTTTGATCTGCATCTGATGAGCTTCTGATCTTTCCACTAACTGTTCGCGAGCTTGTTTCAGTTCCACCAAATCCATCATCCTTCTCACCATGTCATTTTTCTCAGTCTGCTCTTCCTAAAAGAACTTAGCCACAAGAAAAACTAATTGAACAGGAAAAATTGCATCTGTCCCATAAACCAACTTGAATGGGGAAGTTCCAATGGATTTTTTAATAGTTACTCTGTCTGCCCATAGAGCAAATTTCAGTTTGGAATCCCAATTCTTCTTATTTTCCTCTAGCAGTTTTCTTATGATTTTGATCAAGCTTTTATTTGACGATTCAGCCAGGCCATTACCTTGAGGATAGTAGGGAGTCGAGTGTACAAGCTAGATTCCCATTGATTCACACATGTTTACCGATGCTTCTGCTTTAAACGCTGCTGCATTATCTTCCACCAGCCTCTTGGGACAACCAAATACACTCAAAATATTTTCATAGAGAAACTTCATGACTACCTGGTGTGTAGCATTTCGGGTGGGGATCGCCTCTATCCACTTTGTGAAATAATCCGTGGCTACCAGAATCCACTTGTGCTGACCACTGGATGAAGGATTTATCTCACCTATAAAATCTAAACCCCACTGTTGAAAAGGGCCATTCACCACTATAGGTCTCAGGGTTAAAGATTTTAGTTGTTCCTTACCGGTAAATCTTTGGCATTTGTCGCAAGATTTGACGAATGTACACACATATGAGAAGAGGAAAGGCCAATAATATCCAGCCCTCGGGATCTTATGGGCAGTAGTATTCCAGTAATGATGGCCGCCACAAACGGCTGAATGAAACTGATGTGTCACTTCGACAGACTCTTCTTTATCTAAACACATGAGAAGCAAACCAGCAGGGTCCCTCCAATATAATAGATTATTATAAATGCAGAATTTGATAGCTCTGAGCTTGAGAGCTCGAGCTTGAGTCAAACTGAGTTCAGGAGAAACTTCAATATTTTTCAGAAAATGTATGATGCCAGAATACCATTCATAGGAAGACAAGTGCTCTGCCACTTGCTGACTGTCATGCTACCCTTCCACTGCCAACTCTGTCTAAGATTTTTTTGAAATTTCTGCTATGAAATTAATATTCAACAACTTATGATTTTCCTCCGCTAAAAGCTTGGCAAGGCACTGTCCTTTTACCAGTTTGGTAGGATTTACTTCAATATTGAATTCAATCATCTTTGCAATCCATCTCGCCCTCTTTCCGTCAATATCTGGCTGAGTCAAAACATCTTTTACAGAAGATGAGGGAACATATGCGATGACCTTCGAGTGAAGAATATAAATTCTGAAGGATTTTAAAGATTTTATGAGAGCGTAAGCTTGTTTCTCGATAGGGTCATACCTTAATTCAACATCCCTGAGTGTTTTTCTGAAGAAATCCACGGGATGATCAAAGTTGTCATCGTCTTTCTGAAGCAGGACCACTGCCACTGTGTCGTAAGAAGCAAAAGAAAAGATATAGAAAGTCTTACTGTAATCTGGGATGATCAGAATCGGTGATTCGATGATTGCTTGCTTGATATCCTGAAAAGAGTTTCTCACGTTGTCTGTCCATTTTATCTCAGACCCTTTCTTCAACATGCATGTTATGTGTTTGACTAATTCAACAAAATTGGGCACAAACCTTCTAACAAAATTTATCTTACCGAGCAGTGACTGAATGTCCTTTTTTGACCTCGGAAAGGACAACTTTTGAATTGCCTCCACTCGTGCTGGTTCAATCATTACACCTTCTGCTGAGATGATGTGGCCTAAGAGCTTCCCCTTCCTTAGAGAAAACTGGGATTTCTTGGGATTCAATGAGATCCCAAACTGTCTGCATTTTAAGAACACTCTTTTCAGATGTTTCAGATGCTCCTCATGGCTGCTGGAATACACTGTAATATCATCAAGGTATATGAGGACAAACTTGTCCTTTTCTCCCACAAATGCTATATCCATGGCACTTTGGAATGTGGCCCCGACATTCATTAACCCAAAGGGCATCTTGGCGTACATAAAGGTACCCCAAGGAGTGGTAAATGCAGTCTTCTCCTGATCATCAGGGTGGACAGAAATCTGATTGTAATCGGAAAAGCCATCAAGGAAAGACATGACCTTTGCCCCTGAAATCCTCTGCAGCAAGTGTTCCATCTTAGGGAGAGGATATTTGTCCTTCTTAGAGAATTTGTTTAAGTTTCTGAAATCTACACACAATCTGACCTCACCATTCTTCTTCCTTACGATCACCAGATTGGAAATCCATTTGGAATATCTCAAGGGAATTATGATCTTGGCATCTAGGAGTTTTTTAATTTCTCTCTCAATCACTGGCAGCAGAAGAGGATTTATATATCTGAGTTTTTGCTTGAAAGGAATAGTGTCTTTTTCAAGAGGTATCTTTTGCTGAATAATATCGGGATCATAAGTCTTTAAATCACTATATTTCCAAGCAAACACATCGAAAAATTCCTTCAAAACACTACAGTATTTTGACTTCTCATCAGCAGTCAATTCAGAAGACAAATTAATAAACTTGGGCTGGCTTTTACCTCCTATGTTATGCTCTTGAACAACTGGTTCTTTCTCCTTTTTGTCTGGCTGGTAAGGAACATCATTCTAATCAAAAAGCCTTTCCAGGGGTACCAAACCTCGAGGTATATAATTGTTTGGTAATTGAACAATATCATGCTGGCCCAACTTCTTCTTTAGCTCAGGTTCCTGTGATTCTTCTTCATTAAGATTCCGCTGATCAATGTGCAAATCAGAAAACTCATCTACACTTGGAGAAATCTGTTGAGTTCATCATCATCTTCAAAAACTTTCCAATATTTGATATTATCAGGTAAGGAGGGTCGATATTTTACTTGAATATCATAGATGAGCTTAGGGGGCATGGGTGGAATCAATGTGCTGGCTGAAACAACAAGAGAATCAGCGAGCTGATTCATATCCCTTGGTATGTATGAAATTTCAAAAACAGGAAAAGAATCACGCAACTTCCATACCTCGTCTCTGTAAGCTTTTAATCTGACATGCTTAGCTTGAAAGGTGTTGTTTACCTGTTGTACGATGAGGTCTGCATCTCCCAATACCTTCAAACCTTTTATCCCCATCTCTTTGGCTGAATTTAATCCCAACAACAGAGCCTCATACTCTGCTATGTTGTTAGTGGTTCTGAAGTCAAGCTTGAAAGACAAAGATATGGTCTCCTTTGAAGGAGAGATCAGAACTACTCCAGCACCTGCTGAATCTTTAGTGCTGGCCCCATCAAAGTACATAGTCCAGAATGCAATGTTTTCACTTTCAGACTGCAGTTCAATAGGCTTCACTAGCTGCATAAGAGTTGATTGACCATCATCAATCTGAAGGATGCATGAACCAAAATCTGTATCCACAGCATATATAGGATGATTGACGAAATTCTTTCCATCGCTGATGATATAAGCAAGCTGGTTTTCCCTGTAAAGTCTTTTCATTTCCCCCCCAAACACCAGAATCATAGCGTATGACAGATCCATCTGTAATGTACCTCATAATCTTTTTCCCCATGAACGAGACAAAAGAAACCCAAACTTAGGTGGAATATCAACAACCACCACGTCCATAACCATGCTCCTCATTGGCAGTTGAGCAAGGTTTATAACCATATCTTTGATTAGGCCGAGACATCTGACTTTTCTAGAGTCAAAGGAGAAAAGATCTTGATATGGTTTGGTGACTTCGATACCAAGCTCATCCATCACCGCCTTTGTCATAAGGTTATGTGATGCCCCAGAATCAAGTAAACAATTGTGAAGGATTTTGTCATGTACATTTAAGGATATGTAAAATGGTGGACAAGAATCGTCACGGTCTTCTATCATGGGCCCTATGGTCACTTTAGGCTTATCATCTTGTAGGTTCATGAAATCATCAGATGGAGAAGTCTTAGGCTCAAGAGACTTTAAGATGGCTGCTTTAAAGATTTCATTCTTCATGAGTTCAGTTAAAGGCATTGGTATCTTAACCTTTTGAATTTCTGATTCAAAATTGAAAAAAAGAGATGGTCTATCCGAAACCTTTACCTGATTGGAAGGAGCTTTGAGGCTGACTTGTTCCTTGACTGGGGACTGAGTTTGTTTCTTCAATTGTTTTACTGGAAGGGGGTCCTGTTTTTCAGGAGTGGGAGGCTGCTTGGCAGCAACCTCTTTACTCTTCACGGGAGCAGAATCTTCTTTGTTCTCCACAGGAGCAGTAATGGGTGTTTTTGGAACAACATTCTTCTTGGACCTTAAGTTGTAACCTTTTTGATCATCTGTCAAGTAGATGGCTCCTTCAACACCTGCCTCTTGAATTTGCTGATCCATCAGGGCTTCTTCATAGTCTACCTGTGTCAAAAATGAAGAATCATTTTCATCACCAAAACAGTTTATCTCATCAGCATCTTCGATTTCATCGTGAGGTGGCTGTTTCTCTTCATCTAACACTGCATTTTGAAAAGGTGGTCTGACCCTCTGATCATCAACTGGATTTCTATCTCTTTGAAGGATCTGAACTTGTGGATTATTCCTTCTGTAAGGAAAGGCATTTGGATTTCTGGGGGCAAAAGCATTTGGTTCTTTTTCCCTTGCTGGTTGCTGATTCTAAACCTTTAACTTTGACATTTCAGATGTCAGACTGTCTAACATCTTCGCCATCTTTTCCATTTTACTGCTAGAAGAAGAAGAGGACTCAACAATAGACTTCTTCCTCTCATCCCTTCCTTTAAGTTTCTGAGATGCTGTAATGTTTGACTCAACCTCGAGGGTAGCATCTTGCATTAAAGCAAGCGTGGCTGATCGTCTTTCTCTAAGGATAAGACAAAACTCTGAATCAAAGGCAGCAGAGAATGTGATCTTTGCTGATGCATCGCTTGGTTTAATCTCTGCAGGGATCTTACCAAACATTTTATTAAATCTTTTGATGAATTCCGAGACCGACTCTCCATCATCCCTCTTCAAATTTTCAAACTCAGAAATGTAGTATAACAGATCTCTTCTTTCTCCCCAATGCTTCAAGAATAACTCATCTAATTGTTCAATGCCAGTGATCGAATTTGATGGTATCTCTTTGAACCACTTTCGGGCTTGGCCATCCAAAATCTGAACAAAAACTCTAGTCCACACATCTTCTTCTAAAATATTAATGTTTTCTGCATAAGCATAAAAAGCTTCAATGTGTTCTTCAGCAGTATACTCCCCTGCTCCTATAAACTTTGGCATATATTTCTGATAGTCACCTGTTGGCATGGCAGACAGGGGATTTGGCAATACAAGTGGAGCATATCTGTTTGCCAAGATCTGTTCCATCCTGGTCAAAGGGGCAGCCCATGGCAGTCTTGGTGATTGATACAAACGAGGAACTTGTAGGAGATGATGGAGGATATGAGCTGCCTGAGTTAGAATAGAATGGCTGTCTCACTTCGTCTTGAGCAGAAGGTTCAGAAATCGGTGAAAAATAAGAGGCTTTATAAAATTGACCAAGCAACAATGCTAAATTCTCTTCACCCTTAGATGACAGATCATGGAGAATTTCTTCAAGAACAGGCGGATTGGTGTGAGTGTATAAAACACCTTTGGAAGGTTCGATAGGTGATGAATCAAAAGAAGACGAAGAGGATTTTTCTTTCTGTTGGGAGGATTCAGTATTCAATTCTTTTGGATGGGATGAAATATCAATCTCAAGAACAAAATCAATAATATTAGAAGAAAACGAGGGTTCTTCTACCTTAAAAACTTGAGATGAATTTTTTATTTCCTTGGAATTTTGAGTTTCAGCAAGGGATTCAACCAAAGACTTTTTAGATATGGAAGGATGAGTATCAATTGGAATACCTGAATCAATTACACTTGCAGATCTGGAAGCCTGTCTTTGCAAAGCTTTGCCCTTGCTGATGATGTTCTCTGGATCAGGAACTGATGTTGTCAATGGGCCTTCTGGGTTTGCCCAGGTGTGAGCTCTTTTGGGAGCCACTTCGTTTCAATGGAGTCGCCAGATAAAAAATGTACAACCTGATAGTGTCTACTTCTTGTCTATCATCAAGAACTAGATCTATGTCATCTCCCAGAGAAGCTGAGCTTCGATCTCCTCTCCCCGACAATGACGCCAATTTGTTATCACTCTAGGAAACTCTCCTAGGCTGTAAGTCGGAGATTCCTAGTAACTAGCTCTTTTTGGGAAATATTTTCTTAATAATTGATGTGGTTTTTGGATCAAGATGAATATCTAGGGATTGGACTGTGTGTTCAAGACTGTTTATAAATATAAAATCTCACAAGGCCTTCTAGTAATGCAGTTAGACAAGGTTTGATTAAATGGAAGAGAAAATAGCTATTGAACCAGATTATACTCATATAAAACAAGCACAATGGGTTTAATAACTAAGGAAATAAATTATGATTATCAACTTAATCAATCAATTAGTGAGATGATAGTCACATGTAGATTGAATGAGCATCAATAAAGAATCTTCACTCATAAGATATCAGAGAACAAGAAAGAAAAATCTGACATAACAACTGAAGGAAGCTTGCAATTTTTCATATAATAAGAATAGGTATTTCTTATAGTAGCAACATGTAGAACCCAAAATCGAACCTTCAGTTCATCTTCTATTCTAAGCTTTATAGCATTACAAAGTAGTTCTAAGATCCTGAAAACAAGGATCAAATATACTAAACATAGTAACTCAAAATTTAGTTGCATAAGAAGTGGGATGATTCCTCAAAATGAGGCCAATCCTAGGTTTGTCTCTGTTGATTGTTGGTGTAGTGTAGAACAACCTCCCAAGGCTAAATGATAATTCTCAAATGGAGACCAAGTCGAGTTTGCTGATGTGGAAAGGTATCCTGCTTTTCTGTCCAAATTAAAGTGTCCATAAACCTTTGGAACGACTCCTTTCCCCGCAATTGGTCAAAAATAACTGCTGGACTAGACTTGATAATTCATTAGACATGCATTCGAAAAGATCTCGAATCTTTTCAACTCAAAAATCCTTGATCTGTGTAAAAATTCATCCAATTCTGGACACACAGGATTTCGGTGGTTATCTGGGAAGTTTCTAGGTGAGTTATCCACCGAAAGCACCTCTTTCGGTGGTTAATGAGCACATTGGAGGCTCGCCTAAACCACCGAATGTTAAACTTTGAAGACGTTTCAAAATTGCAAAAATGTTTATCCTGGATCCTCTTTTAATGCTCAAGATTTCTTAGATGCTGCAGCCCTGGTTCGTGCAGACCTACGAGCTTCTGCTAGCTGTGTAGGGAGCTCTGGTGTATCTATTATGGTGGTGTCTAAATTATCCAAAGTATCCAACCCAGTTTGATCATCTTCTGGTGATTTATATTCTTTTAACTTGAGCCTCAGAATCCTGAGCCGCCTGTATAGTTTCATGTTCTCTCTGATCAAAACTCTGTTTCTATCTTTGATTTTGTCATGTTTTTCTTTGAGAGTTTGATTCATTCTGAACAGTTTTTCATTTCTCTCAGTAAGATCTGTGTTGGATTTTTTTATAACACTCTCTAGAACTTCCATCTCATAAATTTGTAGTAGGAGCTTGTTTATTTTCTGTGTTCTACCTTTCTTAGGCCTGCATGAGGAGGATTTTGCTTCTAGTTGCCTATAGGTCTCTGGAAGACTTGATGAAGGTAGATTTGAATGAGACTTTGCATCCTGTTTGATCTGCAATTTATCCCGTGTCTCTGCCACCCCCTGTTCTGATTCAGAGTCACTATAAGGTAGATTGAGAAGGCTTTTTCCTGTGGCATGGTTTTTAGATAGTTTATCTTCAAACTGTAATTTCCTCTTGATTCCTTCCTTCTTGCTAGGGGATGCTTTTATAGGATCTCTGGGTATTGAGATTCCTTTCCTTCTCCTGCGTCAACTCTTGGGAGTAGGAGCTTTTCTGCCTCTAGCCTTCTTAGTTTCTGCCTCAGATGGTCTTTCTGTCTGAAATTCATTCCAAAATAAAAAGAAACCCCACTCAATGTGTTTCTTCTGCAGAGCTTCTCTCACAAGAAGAGTAATCAGCCCTTGATGTGATAATCTGCTGCTAACCTTAGCAGGCTGGGCTTTCACTTGTCTTGCCATCTTTGCCAGGGTTTTGTGAAAGAAATAAGGCAGGTTTATCAGTCCTCTGCCTGTGAAATGATTCAGAAGTTTAAAATGGTAATACATTACCCTTTTATAACGCCCCTCACAAGTGATATACACCAGAATCGCCCTCAACAAGGCCTGCCACTTTGATTCTAGATAGGACATGGGAATATCCTTTTTCCAGGTCAAAGTTTTATGCACTGGTAACAAATATGACCTGAATTCGACATTTGAAGGTGTTGAGGTTTTAAACCAACAGTCCCCCGTTCTGGATAACCCTGTATACTCAGCAATGGCTGCTTCGTCGATGATAATCTCCTCCTTGCCTATTTTATCCATCCTTCCATCATAGGAGAGAGAAAAAGTTTCGACCACCTGTTGGTGAAATGTAGTCAATTTCTGACAGTATGTGAAAACTCCTGTCTGTCTAAAACATTCTGCTACCTTCGGATGAGCTTCAAAATACCACATGCCATCCACTTCGGATCTCAAAGAAGGACTTGCTTTCGACATGGTTCGATGCCGACTGTGCCTGAAACTGTGGAAACAAGGTGTTCGGGAGGCAATGTCTCCGGGAACTAGGAATACAGTTGATATCACTTATGAAAAACTGGTGAAATCGGGTGACAAAAGCATGGGATTAATGAATTCACTAAAACACTGACCCACTTTTAGACGACAATTTAGCTGAGGAATGTTGAAACTTTAGATTTTCGGGGCATTTGTATTTCTGAAACTTTGAAAGAGAATAGTTTCCGATCTTATTTGATAACCCGACAAGGCTTCCTTGACTCGGGAAGCTTGCTGAACTCGGTGACACTTTGACAATCGACAGAGAAAGCGAGATCAGTATTTTTGAAAACACGATTTGCTGATAAAATCGCGAGCTTGTGGTTGTCTTCAGCGATCTTCGGGATTCATTATAACTCATCGAGTTTTCATATGAAGGAGTGACCTGGTAATGATGGCTGATGTACATACCACTGAAATGGAGGGTAGATCCATGCAATCATACCTGCCAATCACCGCTCTGTGTGGATTTGAAATGATCAATGCAATGGATAAGACACAGGTGATTCAAATCTTTCAGATGGACACCACGAATGTGCATCATCTCCCGCATGGCGAGCTTTCAGCGGTTGTATTTCTACTCATTGCACCGATCTTTGACATCTGGCTCGTGCGAAAGAACGAGCTTTCGTTTTTCCCATTCAAACACTTTCGGTGGTTACTTGCCTTCTGCTTCGACCCCTTATCTACCGAAAATGAAAACTTTCGGTGGTTAATGAGCACATTGGAGGCTCGCCTAAACCACCGAAACCTGATATTTTGCCATTTTCTTGACCGAACCAAAATCAACATTTCTTTTGAGATTGATTTTCAAAATACAGACTCTCTAACCTATTTACAGAAATTTAGAAATTAAATTTTGATCACAACCTATCATCTAAAAAGTAAATAAAATCCACCAATTTATTTGAGGAGTTAACACATATTATGGCCGGAGTAATAATAGGAGTAGGAGCAGGAGAAGGAGAAGGATGAGGTAATCCTCCACTACCTCCACCTCTTGGAAATCCTTGGGTAGATTCTAGGTATATACCAATTATACTCCAACAAAATTTACACAATATGCCAAACAATTATCTGAAGATACTTTCAAAATTTAGTGATGAAAATGAAACATCAACAAAAGATCATATATTTGCATTCCAATATTGCACATATAATTTGGTTGTTGAATTTGAGGATGTATGTATGCACATTTTTGTTCATAGTTTAGAATATGATCCTAGGAAGTGGTTTAGGAATTTTCTTGCAAATACATTTCCTTCATGGGAAGTATTGCAAACTACTTTCATGAATCAATGGGAAGAGAAGAGAGACCATTAGTATTATCTAACTAAATTTTCAACATTAAAGAAAAAATGGAGAATCTGTCTTAGAGTTTAACAAGAGTTTTAACAAATTGTACAATAGCATTCCCATTTCTATTAGACCCTCTCTAGTAGTAGCTAAGGTCACTTATGTTGTTTCTCGTGGCCTGTATTTTTATATGATGTTGAGAGAGAGGAAGTCTGGAAATTTAGATCAAATGCAAAGTGATGTAATTGACATTGAGGGTAATATGGATGATTTAGGAAAAAATAGGATTAAAACTGAAAATAATGATAAAAAGAAACAAAAGGAAGAAGCCACAACTCAATCTTGATCTTCTAATTCCTAGGATGCAAAGATCGAGGAAATGAAAAAACTCTTTAGGGATCTTTCTAAAAAAATTACCTGACTCGAAATGTGAAAGAAAATAGTTGGTCCAACTCCACAATATGTTGGATAGAGAAATCCATAACAAAACCGAGGGAAAGAAAATCCTAATTTTTAGTATAGAAATCCAAATGAATTCAGAAGTCCCTTTAATCCTCAATTAATGAGAAGAAATGAGGAACCACCTATTCCACCTCTTACGAGGAACACTATTGTAGAGGATCAAGTTAACATTGAATATTTTGAACCTGAATTCCTTGAAGATCAAGATCATGTAGGAGATATGAATTGGTTAGAAGATGAAGGAATTCCTACTCATTTGACACAAGATGAATATAATGATTCATTAGGAATTAATAACCAATTTTCAAAGACAATTCAGGATGATGGCGAGGAATTTTGGTGTATTGAATATAGATTATTTGCATATGATTTACATGTTGGAATGAAAAAAAATAGGACCTTAGGCTCGGACCAAACAATCAACTAACACTTCCCAAGACTAAATAAAATCAAGATAGTGGGAAAAATAAACAATAGAAAACAAATGAAGTAGGGATTTCTTCCAAAGATAAAGTAAATGAAAAATTTCAGGAATGACCTAATCTTAATACTAATTCTTTTAGTTTAACAACAAAACTTAACAAGATTAAATTTCTTATTCCTTTAATACAGTTTGTAAGAAATCCCACTTATAAAAATGACTTGGATTTTATTTTGAATATTTACTCCCCTGCAACTCATACATACACTATCAATTTGAAGGATGATTCTCCATAGGTGTTGGTTGGTCCACATTTGGAGGAAAGAAACATCGTTACACCATCTTTCTATATTTTTTGACCATACATTATCATCTTCTACATAACTGTATGCTATATTTAGGAGCATCCAAAAATCTTATGCCAACAACTATTATGGATAAGTTGTGGTTAGAAAATACTAGGCCTTATAAGTATCTTTATTAATTCAATTCTAAGAAATTTAAGTGCATGGAAATGATTAAAGATCTAGTATTTCATTTGGTTCAAATCCCATAAAAAATCATTATGATGGATGTAGTAGTGGTTTATGTTATTGTGAGTTATGGTATGCTTTTATTTAGATCTTGGGGATCCAAGCTAGGAGGATCATTACAATTGGACATGACTTATGCAACAATCCCATTTTTTGGAAGTCAAACTAGAAGCCATTTTTTGGAAGTCAAACTAGAAGATTGTATTGAGAGACTAAATTTTCATATACTTTTAGTGATTCAAATAATCCAATTTTTTTTTCCAGTATATGCTAAATATGATGAAATGGGGAATTATGTACTCTTAGTAAATATTTATGAATATTCTTTAGTTGTTCAAGAACCTTTAATTCAAAATCTTGAAAAAAATGAATCTTGGAAAATATTTTTTGATGGGGCTTCATCAAAGGATGGCTCAGGGGCATGGATTATTTTTGTTTCACCCTTTAGAGAAAATCATGCTTTATCTTTGAATCTTGAGTTTGAAACTTTTTTTTTTTTTGATTCTCATATCTTGATAGTTATTGCCTTATGATCTCAGAATAAGATTAACTTTCAAATCACAATTATCATAGAATAACTATACACTGAAAATATCAACTATAACAATGTAGCGGAAATAACAAGATCTAGAAACATTAACCATGCACAATATTCACAAGAAAACAAGAATTTATCCTGAGAAAACCAAGCTTGTGAGAAAACCCAACAACCTTTCTTATAGAAGAATTCAATCCAAGATATTACGAGTACATCACCATCATCAAATCAAAATACCATATAGAGAATGTCCTCCCCAAGCCTAACGTCTCACTAGAATAGACAAAATATAACCAAGAGAGAGCTTCTCTAAGTCTAGAGCCTCTCCGAGTGTGGCACACTTACCAAGATAACCAAAACTCCAATGTATAGCAAAAATACCACAACTACGATTGACAACTGCCTAGTGCGCACTACAGAAGGAGAGATGTGTCTCTCAGTCCAATTGAAATGATCCAACTTGTATTTATACTAATCTAGGTGCTTGTATTTTTCTGTGGAGCCAACTTCTCATTCCGAGTCTTCAATTTCACTTCATTATTTTCTGTCTTTTATTGATGGGGATGACTTCTCTTCTTGGGTCTTTCAATTTCTTCATGGGTCTTCTTTAATATTCATATGGGTCTTCCTGTACTTACTTGTGGAGAATGACTGCCCGAAGTTGTAAAAATTCAACATAAACAACTAACAATGTTGTTGAATATGAGGCTTTGGTTTTAGGTCTCGAAGCAACCAAAAGAATGAAATTGCAAAATGTTACTAGTTTTGGTGGCTTTGAATTAATTATCCATCAAGTTAAAAACAAATGTCAAACAAAACATCCTAGGATGAGAACTTATAGAAATCACATTTTGGATTTGATTTATAATAATTTCTTAGTGATAAATTTTAAAACAATTCCTAGAAATTCAAATCAACAAGTTGATTCATTAGATGTGTCAGCTAGTCTCTTCAAACCACCAAATATTTAATCTTTAAAATATGAGATTGGAGTTATTTATAAACCTTCAATTCCTGATAATACTAAACACTGGTAAGTGGTTGAAGATAAATTAGAAATCAAAATTCTCAACTATACATATTGATACTAAGAATGACATCGTATATAATGACAATGTAAATATTGATATTGTAAATGGTAAAGAAAAACAAAAAGGTATAGATAAATAAATGAAATTGGCTAATTCGATTGGTGATCACAAGATTGTGCAATCAATGAATAAGTATATTCCCAGAGGTATCATCCCATTAGAGAGTTGTTTTTATCATAATGATGCAACATGAAGGCCAACCCTTCAGCCTAAAGAAAATGATATTGAAGAAATAGATATTAATACTAGTGAAGATAAAAAAATGATCGAAATTTCCAAATATTTACCCTTTAATATAAACATAGATAAATTAAAATTTTCAAACAATTCAATGATGTTTTTGTTTGGTGTTATCTTAATCTCAATATTTATGACACATCTATAATTGAACATAGTGTATCATTGAAAGGAGTTAAACTTTTTAGAAAAACATTGAGACAAGTGAATCCAATTTATCTTCCAATGTTTAAACACCTACCAAAAAGATTACCAAAAATATTTTATGATTTTCCCATTTTCCTCATATAATACTATTGCAACAATTTTATTGCAAAATATTATTATAGATATAAGTGACCAATAACGTTTTTTTAGTAGAGATCTTTGTGATGCTAAACTTAAGTACAATGTAATGGAAAAACAATCTTTTACTTTAGTCAAAACCTTGAAATCATTATGTGACTATGTGTTACATTCCAAAGTGATTGTTTTTGTTCGACATGTGGCTATGATATAAATTCTTGGGCAACATGAGTGTGATGGAAGGAGAGGAAAACATATTGTAAAAATTCAAGAGTTTAACCTATAAATCAAACCAACTATACTCACAAAGGGTCAAGGCTTAGCTAAATTGATGGCTAAATCAAATTTTAGAACTCTTCGAATTAATGAACTCAATGTTGAATTTCCTTTTGAGAATGGTCTTATTCACGAGAATACACATATGTTAGAATTAACATATTCACTTCAACCAAATCAATAAATAGATGATTTTTTTTCAAAATCATCATGGTATGGATATATTATTTATTACTCGATAAATTTAGAATCCCCCAAACATCTAAGAAAATCTTAGTTTAGAAATTTAAAATTGAAATCCATTATGCATTATGCATTTCTTGATGGTAAATTATATTGGAGATATCTATCCGAGGTTCTACTTAATTGTGTTTTAGAAGAGGAAGTTGATAATCTTATTAATCAACCTCATAATAGAACTTATGGTGGCCATTTTTTTTTGGAGATTATTTGCATACACAATCTCAAGGAGTGGATTATACTAACCAAGTTTATTCACTCAGGTAAAAAAGAAAGTAAGAGCATTCAAAGAGTGTCAGTGATTCTCTAGAAAGTAAAATTTTTCTACTGTTCCCTTAAAACCAATTAGGGTTCAAGCACCTTTTCAACAATGGGGTCTAGATTTTGTTGGAGAAATTCACACACCATCTAGTGGTTAGGATAGATGGATTCTAACAACCAATAATTACTTTACGAAATGGGTAGAAGCAATTGTAGTGAAAAAACTCACAAATTTAATAGTGATTAAATTCATTGAGGAAATTTTTTATCCAGATTTGGTTGCCCAAGAAAAATAATTACTGCTAATGAAAAGACTTTCTCATTTGTTGCCTTGATAACTTTTTGTCAAAATTTCAATATTATTCTTGGTCATTCAACTGGTTATTATTCTTAGGGTAATGTATGAGCTAAATCCTCTAACAAAATATTAATGAAGATTCTAAAAAGGACATTAATGGAAAAAAAGAAACTTAGATTCATAATTGAAATATGCATTATGGCCAGATAGGATCAATACCAAAAGATCAATTAACATATCACATTTTGAATTAGTTTATGATACTGATGTTGTATTTCCAATTCATTTAGAAATCCTAGTAATGAAAACTATGCAAGAAATACAAGAGGAACCAAATCATATGCAATGCACAATTAATCAATTAATCCATGTTAAAAAAATAGAGAGCAAGTTGATGACAAATTACAAGAACATTAAGAAAATATGAAAAAATGGTTTGATAAGAGAGTTAAAGAGAGAGTGTTTATAAAGGGAGATTTAGCACTTAAATGGGATAAAGGAATAGAAGATCCTAGTAAACATGGGAAATTTCAGAATCTTTGGACAAGACCTTTCAAAACTAAATCACAAGGAGAAAATATATTTGCGTTACAAATTTTACAAGGATAAAGTTTAGGAACACATGTCAATGATGGTTTCCCGTAACATTTCCTTGTTTACTGATTTAATAATTTAATATACGAATAAGATCTTTTACATATTTTGTATAGATTTTATTTCTTTATTTTTCTTTTTGTATATAGAATTTTTCTCAAACAATATATAAATATATTCAATAGGTATTTTTCTTGTAAATGCCCAAAGTTTTCTAAGAGGAAGTTTAGAAGAATTTATTTTTTTTTACATATTTTGTATAGATTTTATTTCTTTATTTTTCTTTTTGTATATAAATTTTTTCTCAAACAATATATAAATATATTCAATAGGTATTTTTCTTGTAAATGCCCAAAGTTTTCTAAGAGGAAGTTTAGAAGAATTTAATATTTTTGTCATTGATATGTTACTTAACTCAGAATTAATAAGTTTATTTTTATTTAAACAAAACCATTTTTAGATAACAATTTTACACTTTTTCAAAAATACTTGAAAACTTACATGTAAGTGAATTTTTTTAACAATATTTCAAATTACCATAAAGTGTTGAAGAGCATTTCTTCAGGGTAAACCTTATCGTGGAAATTATTCCTTGAGCATACTAAATATTCTTTTATAATAAGGTAACCATCCCATCCAGACTTAGGTAATCAAGAAATTTTTTCTTGTGTTAATGGTTTGGTGAAAATGTCTGCTAATTGATCTTGAGACTTACAAAAATGTAGAATGTTGTTGCCATTGTTAACAAGATTTCGAATGGAATGATAGAGAGTGTCAATGTGTTTACTTTTGCGATGAAACACATGATTCTTGGATAGTGCAATGGCTGAACTGTTTTCACAAAAGATGGGTGTTGGCTCCTTCTCTTCATATGCAAGATCACTTAAGAGTCTTCTCAACCATATATCATGACATGTTACTGATGTAGCTACTACTACTACATACTCTGCTTCAGCTGAAGATATTGTGACAATGGGATATGTTTTGAATTCCCTTGAGATTAAACCTCTACCTAAATGGAATGCATAACCAAAATTCCTCTTTCAGTCATCAATACTCCTTGCAAAACCACTATTTGTGTACACAAAAAGAATATTGTCTTTGGAAGTGGAATACCAAATTCCATAATCTGTTGTACCTGCAATGTACCTTAATATTATTTTACCAACCTTCCAATGAACGTCTTTGGGAGACTCCATGAATATGGAAATTAAGCTTACTCCATACATGATATCTAGCTTGGTAGCTGTAAGATACATGGGGCTGCCTACAAGAATTTTGTAAAAAGTAGGATCAATTGTTGATCCTTTATCTACTTTGCTTAACTTTGTACCTATTGCAATTGGTGTATCTTTTTTTTCATAGGATAATTTTTTTTTATATTCATATGAGAATATAGATGTTGCAGTCTTTCATGTCAAGCCTCAGTAGGCTTTCTTCAGGAACTATACAGTCTATGCATCTAATCTACTTCAAAACAAGCCTTTATAGGTTTTTTTAAAAACTACTACATCCTTTTCAAACTTTACATAAACATATACAACCTTACAAGTCCAAAAAAGGAAAGGCTTCTTCGAGACAAAACTCCATTGCTTCGGTTTCTGTTCCTTCAAAGAACTCATAAAAATCTATGGCTCCTTTCTGCAACTACAAATCTTCCTTTGAGAGTTCATTTTCCTTTGCATTAAGTTACCTAAGAATGTGTTGGAAGGATAGCCATTCAAAATATCTGAAAGTAATCTTGATGTCTCTTAGCAAGGAGGCCAACCTGGGATTTTGAATATTACTGATACCCCTCGCCCAGTCGATCACTACAATTGGTGTATCTACTGGTTTTCTTTTATCCATTTTGAAACTTTTCAAAATATCATTGACATACTTCTACTAACAAATACAAATATCATTTGTAGATTAATCAACTTCAATTCCAAGAAAACACTTCATAAGACCAAGATCATTCATTTCAAACTCTGTCTTTATGGCTGTTATGAAATCATCTAACATTAAATTTCTCGTGTATATCATATCATCAATGTAAAGAAAAATAATTAGAATATTACCTTGCTGATTTGTGTTGGTGTAAAGTGTGGGTTCATTACTACTTCTGTTGAACCCATTGTTGAGAAAATAGGAATCAATGTGGCTATACCAAGGTCATGGAGCTTGTTTCAAACCATACAATGGTTTCATCAACCTATAAAATTTGTGCTCTTGACCATTGAATTCAAATCCTAGTGGCTGATTCACATAGAATTCCTCTTCTAAAATGCCATTTAAAAAGGTTGATGATCCAGGTGGATATCGGTGGCCACCCACCTATTCCACGGGCTTGAAAAACAATTTTCCATCTTGGCAGTTTTTCGATAGTTTTTCGGGTTCCAAACTTCCGGGGTTGTTTTGAGGCCCTAAACGATGTTTTTTGGGGATTCGAGGTCCAAGAAATTACTAAATGCACTAGCTTGGACCAATCGAAAATCATTATTCTCGGTTAGACCTTTCCAATGGTGTATCGAGCACCCAAAACAAAGATCGTATGCAAAAGTTACGCCCCCAAGAAGTTGACGTATCAACTACCCCCATCGGGGCCCATAAACCTTTTGGCTTTTCATTTTCCGGGGTTAGGGTTTTGGATTTTAATTATGTTAAAAAGGAATTTGGAGCCTCATTGTAAGGATCATCTTCTTGCGAATGCGAGTAGCCGTCATATCTCTTCTCAGAGATAAGTTGCCACCATTCTAACGAGTCTTTCACTTTGTATTTTTACAATCTTTGTACATTTTCGCTCATTAATAGAAAATTGTTTATTACTATATCTCTGTGTTTATGATTGCATCTCTGATACATTTCTGTTACATTATTGGATATCTGCGATATCTCTATGTATTTCTTTATTATATCTCTGCTCTCATTTAGTGCCGAAAATAATCCGGATCAGTGGTATCAGACCAGGTTTCTCTTGATCGTTTTTCAGTGCATGTCCCCGACGAGGTTCGAGTATAGCACGCTGGGTCTCGAGTTTGTCTCTCTCAAAGACAATCGCTCTCACACACCCAAGAAACCCTCCACGTTGGAAGAAAAGAAAAATGATGGAGCAGAAGAATCTATAAATTTGTTTCTTGAGGAAGCTCTCACGCGACAGAGGGACAAAATGATGGAGAATTTTTTCCACATCCTTCAACGCCTGCCGATAGAAACATGCACATCTTCATCAAACGACCACTTTGGAAGCACCTCTTCTTTCAAGGTATAGGTTAATTTCTATATTCCCGTATTTGAAGGCCAGATAGATGCGGATGCCCTAGACAAATGGTTAAATATGTTAGATGGTTATTTCTCTATTCATAATTTTTCTGACAGGGAAAAGATCACCTTCCCACTCCTTAAGGATCTCCCCCATGTCAAACATTGGTGGGAAAATTATTGGGAGCAAAGTTCCACAAAGGAGTATGGAATATATGGGGCCGAGCCCACTTGAGATTTTTTTGTGGATGCGGTAAAAGAACAATATTACCCTGTTGACAACTATGAGGACCAGTACATGAGATGGACTACACTGTGGAAAAAAGGGGCCAAGCAATTATGGAGTTCACCAATACCTTCCATACCTTGTGCACCAAGTTGGGTATCAAAGACTCCGAACGACATTTGGTTCTGAAATACCATGGGGCTCTACACAGATACATCCAAACTGAAATGGATTTTTTGGACATCTCATCACTCGGTGTTGCTTATCAATATGTTTTTAAAATCGAGTAGAAATTTAAGCACCAGAACAAATGAGAGTTTGGGTCCGCAAATCCACAACAACCAAAGAATTATAAAGAAGGCCCTAACAAACAGTCTCCCGAAAACCATTCCAATCCACAGGAAAAGAAGGGTCACGGGAAGACAAAGAAGGACACCGAAAATTGGTGCGATTTCCACAAAATCCCCTAGCACAAAATTGAGGAATACCGCTCAAAATAGTCATTGGTGGCCGAGATCAAAGACAGGGAGCCGAACCCTGATTTAAAATATGATTATGAAAATATCGGTAAAAGACAGATCATTGACGCAGACCCCACTGCCATTGTTGCGATCGCAACAATTCAACTAGAAGAACCAATAGATCCAGAAGAGGGGGATCGCCTTTTTCATTCACAGATGTGGGTGAAGGGGACCCCACTGCATTTTATTGTTGATAACATAAGCCATAATAACCTCATCTCAATAGAGGTTGTCAAACAATTGGGATTGTCAACAACACCACACTCGCAACCATACAACATCGGGTGGCTTTGCCAGGGATGAGATCTTCATGTCAGCCAATAATGTCGATTGTCATATGGTATCCAACCCTTCAAGGATGAGGTATTATGTGATGTTTCCCCACTGGATGTCTATGATGTTCTCTTGGGCGAGCCATATATGTGTGTTGGCCCTTGGTTATGAAAGGAAACAAAGAACAAGGAAGAAAAGGTAAAAGTGAACTTCGCGGGAGACACAGTGACTGTCACTGGGTCGAAGTGAGCAAAAGAGAGGAAAAGGTGGAGCGAAGTGCGGAAAAGCAAGCCATTGGATGAGGATATCGAGAATGACAGATCAACAAAGAATATGGATCGAGGACGACTCAGGAAGTGCAAAAATCCACCATTGGATGCTTTGGAGCACCGCACGAGAAGGAAGGAAAGATAGGCTTGCGAAGTTTGGAAAAAGTGGATCAAGTTGACCTAGGGTCTTAGACACCTAGGGTATTGGTAATTAGGGTTTTGACACCTAGGTTTCAGCCTAAGGCTATCGGTGAGGTATTGTAATGTATAAATAAAGGTCAAGAGGACTTGGGTCGAGCGGGGGTATGATATTTTTATTGATTTAGCTCTAATGTTGTGATGAGAGGTCATGGTATTGTGAGAGAGAAGTGCTGAAGCCTTCTGGTATTGTAAGATCTTCAGCTGGGTGCGAAGATCAGATCTTGCAGTTGGGTGCGCAGGAGGGGGGAGAGAAAGACAGAAAGAGAGAGAGGATCTGCTGGCCAAGAGTGCAGATCAGAACTGTAAGCTTTATCTTAATATATCATAAGCACAATTCTATGGACGTATCCCTAGAGAGAGGGTGAACCAAGTACATATTGTGTTGTGTGAGTGATTAATGCTTTGATATTTGCCATTATTATACTGTTATTTGCATTATTGTGTTAGATCAAGATCTATAGCTGCGCATAGTAGATTTCGCTGGTAAATGACATATGAATACCCTGATTGTTGTTATACAAGATCCCCTTGATATTCCTCTAGTTGTAGACATATCTGTCCTACAACCCCCTCATCACTGCTTCGGGTGAGACTTCATCTGCTTCGCAGGTGTTGCCGAAAGGGCCAGTAGCTAGGGTTTGTTCATGTGCTCTTGGAGTGAACCCTGGGTCTGCCCCTATGCCAACAAATGGTTTCGTTGCCAGGACCGAAATACTTTTAAGGGAATGTAAAGGTGGTTCCCATCGAAGACAGAGATTCAGAAGTGGATAGAGGATCAAGAGAAGGACTTCAATGAAGCCCATAACAAGAACCCTAAATTGAGTACTGAAGATTGGCTGCAAAGATACATCTTCACCGACATTCACGAGATCTTCTTTGGAGGAATCCATTAGGATCTACACGAGTGGTTGGATAGGTGAGCTGACACACATTTTGAGATCAGATCTAGACCTCCTGTGGTTTGGACACCGACCCTGATCCAGAAGGTCAAGAGAATTGACAACGCTGTATCCAGAGCAGTAGATCATTGGTTTGATAGTACCATTGGAGGGTATATCACCGAGTTTGCTATTGATAGAACGTAATCGTATAGCCAAGTTGAGAGATACTTTTTCAAAGGACCCAGAGGAAAATTTTTTCACTTTCTGAAGCAAAGAATCAAGATGCTCTTGCATGAAAACCGCATCTTGAAAATACAGTAGATTGGTCGAACCAAAAAAGACTAATGTTCAAGATCTCGGACAATGACATAGAAGCAGGACATACACACAGTGGAAAAGTATTCAGAGGGGTCCACCTTGAGCACTTGTGTAAGAAAAACTAAGGAGAAGAGGGTTTCTACAACAGAGAAGAGGTAGATCTAACCGACGAAGAGCATCCAGAGCCCACCAGAACAGAAGAAGGGGAAGCTGAAGAACTGCGCCAAAGCGATCCAAAAAACTCAGGAATTGCGCGGACTATTTAAGTAAGTAACGTTAATCCTCCTGTTGTCCCAACAATACTTAGCAGTCAGAGTAGTCAGAACCACCAGAATCTTCAGAGTACTGTTACTAGTAGCTCAACATCTACTCAGACAGGAAGCCTAGTCATCTCTATGGAAGATGAAATGAGAATCCCTATCTTTAGGGGATATGGATCTGAACATCCAGATCAACATTGGTTTTTGTGTGAAGCCGTATGGAACATTAAAAGTATCACCGATGAAGCCATCAAGAGAACCCAGTTCAACACTACGCTAAGGGACCACGCACTGAGCTGGTACATGAAACTTGACCAAGGACTAGCACAACCTAAGCCCCTGAATGAGATCAAGAATGCGCTAATTGCAAAGTTTAAGAAACCTAAGTCAGAGTCACAATTTATTACAGAACTAAAAGAGATTAAACAAAGGGTAGTAGAACCTATTTGGGAGTTCGAACAGAGATTCAAGACCCTGACAGGCCGATTAACTTTTTAGATCCACGATGAACAGAACAAAGAATGGTTCATCGCCGCGTTGTTACCACACATAAGAGTCCCTCTGATGCTGCAAAAGATTGCATCATAGGCAGAAGCTTTGGAGATCGCCATGAATATTGAATCAACACCGATGGGAGAATCTAGCTCAGGCATTAGCCAGATCATGAGCCAACTAACTAGTTTGTCTTTACAGGTCGAGGATATGAAGAAAGATAAGAGAAAAGAAAAAAGGGAAGATATCTGGTGTGTAAGATGCATATCTGAAGGCCATGATAAGGAACACTGTCCCTTATTTCACGAGTACTTGGCCTCAGTGGCGCCGAGCCCCTTGAAGCAAGTTAACCTACCCTGGTGTGATGTATGAAAAAGTAGGCATCGCCCAGGTGAGTGGTACTACATGCAGAAGTATGTTCAGACACCCACACACTTGTATTGTACATTCTGTAAATCAGTGGGGCACAATGATTGAGATTGTAGAGCTTATGATCTCATGCATGAAAGGTCGAGAGACATATACAAGATTCAAGGATAAGTACAACAAGAAGGAAACACTCTATAGTACAACTCTCCGGGGAGAGGAAACTTCAATTCTCGCAGTGGATACAGAGGAGGAGGAGGAGGAGGAGGAGGTATGGGCCGAGGCTGAGGACAAATAATCTGTTACAACTGCATGTAGCTAGGACATTTAGAAAGGGATTGTTAGAATCCTTGTAAAACTTGTAGTTACTGTAACTCCTTCGAGCATGTCATAGAGGAATGCCCTGTGCTGCTGGCTAAACTTCAGGAAAGACGAGGACCTCAGTAGAACCCACAAGTACAACTGATATATGCTGAACCTCACGGAGCAGACCTTAGAGTCGCTATTATCACTCGAGGAGCAGCTGCTACAGGAGAAGACAGAGAAACCCAAGGAAAGATTGAAAATGACCATGGATTCAGGAAAGCTACATAAAAGACCCTAATTTTCGATGCTAAGAAAGAAAGACAGATATTCGAGGAGGCAAGAAAAGAGTTCAAAAGAGGTCAAATATCTTCATCAAAGAGACAATCAGAAATCAAAGAATATGGCATGCCTCGGGTGTTTGATCTATCTGCATCGCCAACAGAAGGGAAAGAGGTAAGCACACTCATGGAATTTTTGTGCACTTGTGTTAAGTTGATTCAAGATAAAGGCACTATATAGGAATTACAAGATTTAATCAAGCAGTATGAGCTAGGAAAGATAGACCCCTTACTGAATAGGGTAGTGCACCAAATTGGAAAAAGGAGAAGGAAAATAAAGAATTACACTTGAATGCTCAGATAGGAGAGTATGAGATAGAATATGTGGTCCTCGACTTAGGGTCAGAGGTCAATGTCATGACGAAGCAGACTTGGGAACTGATGGGAAAACCCAAGATGATATATTCCCCTATCAGGCTTTGCATGGCTAATCAACAAGCTGTCATCCCATTTGGACGATTAGAGAATTTCCTAGTGGACATCGATGGAGTAAGAACCTTTGCAGATTTTGAGGTAATTGAAATTGTTGATGATAGCTGCCCTTACCTTGCATTGTTAGGAATTGATTGGGCCTTCGACAATTCTAATGTTGTTGATCTAAAGAAAATATGCATGAAATTTGAGAAAGTTGGCCTTAGGGTCATTACACATTTAGATCCAGATGAGGGTCCACGATATACAAAGCTTATCAGAGAAGAAGACCACGCATTTGAACTGGAAAACATCTACAAATTAACAGCCAGACAAAAAGATTATATCAACCCTACAGCTGGCGGGAATCTGAGCTGGCGAAGTGACAACACATGTTCATTCGACTCAGAAGAAGTGCTAGAGAACTGGAAAAACTAGATGTATGAAGTATCTACAAGAAGATGTGCTAGGATAACCAGAGAAGTTCGCTGGATTGGCACAACCGTGAGTAATCTACCCACATTTGATGGGCTGAAACCTTTAGAGAAATTCTTATCAAAATTTGAGACAAGTGTACCAACACAACAGAGGCTGTTGGCAATGGATGAGGCCATGAAAGCCACACTAGCAATATGGTGGGGAATGCACAAGGGAAACATCACAGATTGGACACAATGTCGAACTTTGATGACAACGTGGTTTTCAGCACAAGTAGGAAGTGACGAAGTAAGATACATAGGTTGAAGCTGCCCAAAGGACCACGTACGCAGCTGCGAAGAGGCCTAGAGTGATGTTCCTAGAGAACAATGGGTACACAGATTCGTCAATACGATGGATACCACCCCGATTAACTGGTACCTTAAAGAAGAGCTTCACTTCGTCACTTCAGAATGGGAAGGTATGATCCAAAATTTTATAACCACCTTTTTGTTTGAAAGTGAATTTCCTTCAGTAGATCGAGCACTACAGATGGTGAGATAGAAAGTATTTAAGGAGGCATCTGGCCTCCCTTTGGAGCAAGAAGAGGATTAATGGACTGGGCCCCTCCACAAACTACAAATCTTCTACAACATTAATGCCGATGAAGACGATGATCCAAGGAAGGTGAATATCGTAGAAAAAAAAGGCCAGAGAGATGTGGAAGGACCAAGAGTTGAACTGCCGTTCATTGGAAAATCGATAAATATAAAGAAATTCAATATTGGGATAGAGGAGACACCAAATCTTGCCAATGTCAGAGATTACTGGGATGCCGCTACCATTGACAAAATCACAGAATTATTGCACGAGTATCAGGACTTGTTCTCGACCAAGTTCATTGATATGAAGGGTATCAAAGGACCTATGGGAGAGATGAGAATACCTTTGAAACCATATGCAAAGCCAGTCAAGAAAAGACCCTATAGACTGAACCCGAAATATAAGGAAAAAGTGAAGATTGAGCTCGACAAAATGCTGGAAGCAGGGATTATTAAACCTGTCGAGGAGTCGGAGTGGATTAGCCCCATGGTAGTGCAAGATAAGAAGACAGGTGAGATCAGGATTTGCGTAGATCTTAGGAAGATGAATGATGCTTGTATACATGATCCTTTCTGTACACCATTCACAGACGAAGTGTTGGATAAAGTGGGAGGCCAAGAAGTATATTCTTTTACAGATGGGTTTTCAGGATACCATCAGATCCGCATCACCAAGGAGGACCGCCATAAGACTACATTTTCCATAGAGTGGAGATCCTACCAATATACAGTAATGCCATTTGGATTGAAGAATTCCCCAGCCATATTTTGTAGGGTGGTGGTTGAAGCGTTCAAAGAATTTTTGCATAAGTTTTTAGAAGCATACTTTGATGACTGGACTATTTTTAGTTTGTTGAAAAATCATATTGAATGTCTAAGGCTAATGATGGATAAATGTAGGCAGTGTCAAATTGATTTGAATTTGAATAAATGCATCTTCTTCTCACCATTTGGAGTATTATTAGGTCATATTGTATGCAAGCAAGGATTGTTGGTGGATCCATCCAAGATTGCAATTATAGTTGATTTTCCACCACCTACTTCAGTCAAACAACTGCGCACTCCACTAGGACATACTGGATATTACAGGAAATTTATCAAAGGATATGCTCAGATTACTGTGCCAATGGAGAAGTTATTAAAGAAATACTGTCAATTCGGTTGGACAGAAGAATGCCAGCAGAGCTTCGACATACTGAAACAAAAGATGGTAACTGCGCCTATTCTAGTCTTTCCTGACTGGAGCAAGGAATTTCATGTGCATGTTGATGCATCTTCCATTGCATTAGGAGCAGTACTGGCACAACTTGGAGAAGGGGACATTGGTCATCCATTATCATTTTCCAGCAGGAAGACGTCCACAACTAAAGTTAATTACACCACTACAGAGAGAGAGGGACTAGCCATGGTGTATGCATTACAAAAATTCTACCACTACTTGTTAGGAGGACACTTTAAAATGTTTACTGATCACTCCGCGCTGAAGTACCTAGTAAAAAAGCCAGTGTTGGGGGGGGAAATATGCATATGGCTTCTGTTGTTTCAAGAGTATGATTTTGAGATCATAGTTAAGCCAGGAAAAATGAACAAGGGCCTAGACCACTTGTCGAGGTTGGAACATGGCGAAGAACCTACCAGTCTGGAGGATACATTACACGATGCACAACTTCTCACCATTATAAATATTGATGACCACTTCGTAGACATAGTCTGGTTCCTGTCAATAGGAATGGCTCCGAGTGAGTATACAATCTCTCAGAAAAAAACAACTAGTAGTGCGTGCTGCAGATTTTTCATTGATAGCTGGTCAGCTATATAAAATAGGACTTGATGAGATACTAAGAAGATGCATTATGGAAACAGAGCACCCGATGATCCTCATAGAAGCTCATGAAGGCATCACAAATGACCCTGCATGCATTTGAAAAATGGGCCATTGACTTCGTGGGACCTATAAACCCACCAGGAAAGCACACAGGAGCAAGGTATATTATCACTATGATAGAATACCTGACTAGATGGGCCGAAGCAAGAGCAGTCAAGGACTGTAGTGCAACTACAGCTACATGTTTTATATTTGATGACATAATAACTAGGTTTGGATGCCCTAAGGTCCTTATGAGTGATCAAGGTACACACTTCATCAATAAGACAGTTGTAGCCCTGACTAAAGAATTTGTAGTCCACCATCAGAAGAGTACACCTTACCATCCACAAGAAAACAAAATGGTTGAAGCATTCAACAAGATCTTGGAGACAACATTGACAAAGATTTGCAGCGTGAACAGGGATGACTGGGATTTAAGAGTACCAATAATACTCTAGGCTTATAGAACCACTTGCAAGAAATTAACAACACAGACCCCTTTCAAGTTGGTTTATGGTATTAAAGTTGTTGCCCCGATGCAGTACTTGGTACCAAGCTTAAGAATTACTGCATTTACAGACATGGATGATACTGGCACCGTTCATGAGAGGCTAGCACAGTTAGTCGAACTAGAAGAAGACAGATTCATTGCAGGCTTCCATCAACAAGTTCATAAGGAACGAGAAAAGACCTACCACGACAGGCACATCAAGAAAAAGATATTCAGGTAAGGTGATTTAGTACTGGTATATGACAGTAAGTTTATCAAACACCCTGGGAAGTTCAGAACGCATTGGCTTGGACCATATGATATTGCCTACGTCATAGAAGGAGGAGCTGTGCAACTGAAGACGTTGAATGGAGAATGGAAAGAAGGATTGGTGAATGGGATTCGACTGAAGTTGTACTATGACAACCAACTACCTCACAGATCCAAGTAAAGGCATGAGGAAAAGGGTTTAGGTACCAGGTGTAGTTGAAACTAGGTACCAAACACAGAAAAGACAGTCTGCACAAGGATGAGAAGGAGGCATAAAGCAGAAAGCAAAGGCTGCACTGCGCAGTCCAAAGTTGAAGTAAAAAAAAAGGAGTAGATCTGAAGTGCCTCGGGACGAGTCACAAGTGAGTGTTGGGGGACTATTTTCCCTTGGTTATGAAAGGAAACATAGAACAAGGAAGAAAAGGTAAAAATCAAACTTTGCGGGAGACACAGTGACTGTCACTAGGTCAAAGTGAGAAAAAGAGCAGAAAAGATGGAGCGAAGTGCAGAAAAGAAAGTCGTTGGACGAGGAGATCGAGGATGACAGATCAACAAGGAAGATGGACCGAGGACGACTCAGGAAGTGGAAAAAGCCACCATTGGATGCTTTGGAGCACCTCACGAGAAGGAAGGAAAGACATGCTGGCGAAGTTCGAAAAAAGTGGATCAAGTTGACCTAGGGTCTTAGACACCTAGGGTTTTGGTAATTAGGGTTTTGACACCTAGGTTTCAGCCTAAGGCTATCGGTGAGGCATTGTAATGTATAAATAAAGGTCAAGAGGACCTGGGTCGGGCGGGGGTATGATATTGTTATTGATTTATCTCTATTTTTGTGGTGAGAGGTCATGGTATTGTGAGAGAGAAGTGCTGAAGCCTTTTGGTATTGTAAGATCTTTAGCTGGGTGCAAATATCAGATCCTGCAGCTAGGTGTGCAGGAGGGGGGAAAGAAAGACAGAAAGAGAGAGAGGATATGTTGGCCAAGAGTGCAGATCAGAACTGTAAGATTTATCTTAATATATCATAAGCACAATTCTGTGGACGTAGCCTTAGAGAGAGGGTGAACCACATGCATATTGTGTTGTGTGAGTGATTAATGCTTTAATCTCTACCATTATTATACTGTTATTTTCATTACTGTGTTAGATCAAGATCTATAGCTGCGCATAGTAGATTTCACTGGTAAATGATATATGAATACCGTGATTGTTGTTATACAAGATCTCCTTGATATTCCCCTAGTTGTAGACATCTCTGTCCTGCAACCCCCTCATTGCTACTTCGGGTGAGACTGCATTTGCTTCGTAGGTGTTTCCAAAAGGGCTAGTATCTAGGGCTTGTTGGTGCGCTCTTGGAGTGAACCCTGGGTCTGACCATGTGCCAACAATGTGGAAGTGCCATGCTATCTATGAGTCTCGACCCCGTAGTGTCATTGTTACTCTGGGGGTCATATTTATAGGATAATAGAGGTAGTTCCAACTACTGTCCCACCTAAATAATGCCACAAGGTAGTATCTCATACTACAAAATTTAGCTTTTTCACAATCTGTTCGAAAGGTGAACAGAAGGATCATACTGCAACCACTACAACCTCGAACCAAATACCTTCTATCCAACAGAAGAAGGTCAACAAGATTGCAACAAAGAAAAAAAAATTCCTTCTGCACATAGTCATCTCAGGTAGCTTGACTGGTTGAATAGATTCAACCCTACCAACAACAAGTTCATGACAACCTTCCACAAATCGAGCAACGTGACCTTTCCAACAAGGCAAGCAACTCACCAAGATTCAGATTCAACAAACGCTTCCCTCTCTCCCCTGGGAACTCAACGCAATGGATACCATTTCTTCCTAAGAAGGGAGGATTAATCCAGGTGGATATCGGTGGCCACCCACCTATTCCATGGGCTTGAAAAACAATTTTCCATCTTGGCAGTTTTTCATCAATTTTTTGGGTTCCAAACTTCAAGGGCCGTTTTGAGGCCCTAAACAACATTTTTTGGGGATTCGAGGTCCAAGTGATATCTAAAGGATCTATCCTGGACCAATAATTTTTTTTTCTTCTCAGTTAGACCTTTCCAACGGTGTATCGAGTGCCCCAAACAGAGATTGTATGAAAAAGTTACGCCCTCGAGAAGTTGACGTATCGACTACCCCCATCAGGGCCCACAAACCTTTTGGATTTTCATCTTCCAGGGTTAGGATTTTGGATTTTACTTATGTTAAAAATCCCCTTGGAGCCTCATTGTAAGGATGATCTTCTTGCGAATGCGAGTAGCCGTCACATCTCTTCTCAGAGATAGGCTGCCACCATTCTAGCGAGTCTTTCACTCTGTATTTTTACAGTCTTTGTACATTTTTCGCTCATTAATAGAAAATTGTTTATTACTGTATCTCTGTGTTTATGATTGCATATTTGATACATTTCTGTTATATTATTGGATATCTATGATATCTCTGTGTATTTCTTTATTATATCTCCGCTCTCATTTCGTTCCGAAAACAATTCGGATCAGTTGATTTAACATCCATCTGATAAATAGGCCAACTGTTTTGGGTTGCAATTTCCAAAACTACTCTAACCATGTCTAACCTTGCTACTAGAGAAAAGGTTTCTCCATAATTAATATCGGGTTATTGAGAAAACCCTTTTGCAACAAGTCTAGATTTATCTTTTCAACTTTCCCTTTCTCATTAAATTTTGTTTTGTAGACCTATTTTACTCCAATGCTTACTTTCCATGTTGACATATCTACAAGATTCCATGTGTGATTCTTCTCAATTGCATCGATTTCTTTATTCATAGCTTGAACCTACTTTTCTTCCTTGACTACTTTTTCAAAGGACATTGGTTGTCATGATAATAAAACAAAGTGTGCTTCCCGATCCACATCATTATGTTGTGCATAAATTTCTCTCAAACTTCTTGTTTTTTGGTTCCTTAGAGAGGCTATTGTGGGATCCGAACCAATGCTATAAGAATTGTGAATTGTTTGTGTTTATTGTCTTGAATATTCTCTTTCTACCTATAACATTGGAATTCTTGGTGGTGGAGCTTACTGTTCTGTATAATACAATTGTTCATTTGCTTGTAGAAAAGGAATTTGACTTCCAGCTATTTTATTAACTTGAGAATGCCATGATTGGTCTTCTTGGAATTTAACATCCTTGCTTACCATAAAATTCTTGTTAACATGATTGTACAATCTATATGCTTTAAACTGCTCACTATAGCCAATAAATATACATTTTTCACTTATGTCATCAAGCTTCTTTCTCAATTCTTCTGGAACATGTGCATAAGCTACATAACCAAAAAAATTAAAATGTGACACATTGGATTTCGTGTCACTCCAAGCTTCTTGAGAAACTTTTTCCTTCACACTATTGGTTGTTAGGATATTTAGACACTCAGAATTTAGTTAATATCAACTTGGTCTAATGTGTCATTAGGTTAACATGTGTTTCTTTAGTATGCATTTGTAATCCGACGATCACGATATGTTCCCGACAGAGAGTGATCCGACGTCTCATATTCTCCTCGATCTTAACGACTACATCGATATGTGTCTTAACACTAGATTGGTCCATGATCTCTATTTAAAGAATATGTAGGGTCATTTTTCAATGATTGATTGTGCAAAACTCTCTGTAATATATTTTCTTTTGCATTAATAAATTGTCTCAAGTGGCCATGTTGGTTGGGGATGTGGATGTTTCCCCATAGGGGTTTTACCACGTAAAAAAATAAAATGCGTTGATCTTTGATATGATTGTGTGAGTGGTTATTGAAGATGTTTGTCCTTTTTTGAAATACCTGTGTTGTCAAACATGGTATCAGACCACATTTGAAGACCCTCTCCCATTGTAGATCGAGATCTTGAAGCTGTGTGTCCGCATCTATGGTTTTTATTATTCATATACATTTATGGGCTAAAAATAATATTCTGTTGTGTCTAGAGAACTTATTTCAATTATAAACACTAAAAAGGGTTCCCATTTACTGAATATATGACCATTTTAGTCAGATCCAAATCAATTTATGTTTTATGTGTGAACGCATGAAAATAGTTTTTTTTTAGCATGCGCTCTTGTTGGAACATTAAGTCATGATGGTTCATCACACTTCTCCTGAAATTAGTTGTTCAGACGATTTAAATACATATGGAAACAATGGCTTGGGCGATCGACTAGATCTCTACATTAGTCAATCGAGTAGTCGACAAGTCTGTCAGTTAGATAATTGATTAGCTATCAAATATAATCGGCTAGTGGATCAAATAGCTGAGAAATCGACTACGAGTTGGATTCATGGATAGTCGGGTCAAGCATCCTTGTCGAGTCAACTAGACAATGCAGATTTGACAGATTCAACTCTAACAACCGATAGTTATATGTGGACAAGATCTTCTTGATTTCATGGAAGCTATTTAGATATTGAGGCTATAAATAACATAAATCATGGATCATTATCATCAAGCGATCAAGTGATATCATTGTTTTATACAAGAAGTTTAATATGAATTGTGATGTTTTGATCATAGTGCGTTGTGCTTAAGTGTTGTAACGGTGTCTTTAGACACCACCTTTGTCTTTGAAATTTTATTCCCTCTTCGATTATTTGTAGAAATGTTTGTCTATTTCATAACAAGTTCCACCTTATTCTCGAACATGGTATCAGAGCCGATGGTTTGAAACTTGTTATCTGCAAACCTTGTTGAGCCTGATCTGTTGTGTGATTGACTCTGGGTCGGTGGTTTGTCGATTGGAACTTATTGAAATAGAACATTTCTATCCAAATATTGAAGATGGATTTGAATATTGATCATGTAATTTTGAAAGGATTAAATTATGCAATATGGGCACTAGACACAAAAACCCTGTTGAAGAGTAAAGGACTGTGTCGGTATACAAAGACTGCAATTCTAGATCCAATAGAAGATCATGGAAAATTCATTTTCGATTGCAAGAAGGATGAATATGTGGGGGTCATCACGACCTATATCTCATAGGAGATTCATTTTCACCTTAGTGGAATCAAATTCCTTCATCAAGTATGGAAGACGTTGAAGTCATTGTTCAACAGATTTGATGAAATCCACATCATGCAATTGGAGAAATATTTGATCTCTCTCGATCCTCATTCTTTTGAAAAGATAGAGGACAATATGACACATGTAAAGGAAATCCAGTTAAAATTGGATGAATGTAGAAAGAATTATCAAAGGAAATATGGACAACTCATCGATCTGATCCTGATGAATTTGTGAATACCATTTGACGTGTTCATCTCGACTTTCTGCACCAACTAGAAGGAACACAAGGAATATGGTAAGGATTACACTATCGAATATTTTTGTGACCTTTTGATTACTGATCAACACATACTACTTGAATAAGGAAAGCTTGGTGGTAAATATCAATATCACTTTCTCAAGGGAAAGAGGATGATTTCATACCCCTACACAAAGAAATGGATTCCATGACCATAAACCTAAAAGGAAAATAGATGCACCCCATCAAAGTCAAAAGAAGAAGACATGTTCATATTGTGGAAAGACTGGAAATGTGGAGAAAGTTTTTTATAAAAAGAGAGACAATTTAGAGGAGAAGGTTAAACACCTTGAAGGAGACGTGTCAACCATTTTCCAAACCGCTGATAATTTCACCTTCCAAGTAGGAACTTCTCAAGCCTTGTTGTCTCATTTTATGCAGAACGAATGGGTGGTCGAATCTGGATGCACTCATCATATGGATAAGGATGCTTCCTTGTTCACATCCTTGAATGATGTTGAGGAGAGGAATATTTATGTTGTCGATGATTTTTCTCTCGATATTGTTGGTCAGAGTGACGATTCCCATTGACATGGCAGAATTGTCGATGTTTATCATGTGCCAAATCTCACTGCTAATTTGTTATATGTCGCTCAATTAACACATACATGTAATATTGTAGAATTTTGGCCAGGTCAGTTCTTTGTTCGATATTGGAAGAAAGGTTAGTCAATTTTTGTTAGAGGGTCTCTACACCCGAAGGATAGTATGTATAAATTCCGTGACATGAATCAACTCGACAACGAACTGATTGCTCTTGTTACTCACACTGATGAGCGAAGTCCAACTTGGCATGAACAACTTAGACACCTGAATTTTTGAAGTCTGTAGTCAATGGCAACTTAGAACATGGTTGATGGTCTACCTAAAGTGTTTCCCTTTGAAGGAGTTTGTAAAGGCTATGTTCTTGGAAAGCATCATCATAATATGTCATACATAATATCTATACATATTAATATTCATAATAATAACAATAACAATAATAATAATAATACTATTTAATTAAGGGACACTAAGGGACACACCCCTTCATGAATAATTGTTATAAGTGCCTTTAGGATTTGTATATATACGACACTATCATTGTATCTTCAATCGTCTCATATATTATTCATACTTATTGAAATATATTTACTATCCTGAATGGATTATTGTGTATTATCCTATTTATATTGGATATTCGTTATATGATCCAGATTTCATCACAATGGTATCAGAGCTTAGTCTCAATCCGGATTTTAGCCACGCTGGAAATTTTTGAAGTTTCTTCGATCCCAAGGTCTTTGACCAAGAATCCGACCCTTGGCCATTCACTATTCAAGAATATCCGTTAACAATTATTCCATTGCAAATTCAAAAGAAATCATTAATACAAAAATTGTACAAAAGAGAAGTAAAATAAAATTCTGTACACATATCCATTATACAGGTGCAACCTGTACAAATTATGACATTCAAGTGATTCATCAATACAATAAAAAAATTAATAGCAAAGCTTCCAACATACAACAAATTAAAAATTGCAGCCCATACAAAAATTCCATTAGCTGTGCACACCGTAGTAGAAGCCATACCACATCGTACCAATTTCATAGCCTTTCAATATTTTGTCGTACAAATAAAAAATTAACTATTCTCCATCCGTACGATCTCTAAAAAATTAGTATACATATGTCCCATATGTACGCATTTAAATAAAGGCATTGGCTTAAAGTTCTATATTTTGGGTTTTCTGGCAGGAATTGGCCGGAATCCGACGATGTAAATTTGGACAAAATCTGTATTTTCTTTTGTTTAAATTGCATTTCTTAATGCATAAATGGATTCGGCGTGCTGACAAACCCCTGGAGCACTCGGATTATACAAACTTAGGCACTCAAATTTTCAAATCCAACCATTCATCACCAGATTTTGGGCAAAATCAAACAAAAAAAGTGGCCAAAAAACCCCCAAAAGGTAGAACGTTTAGACTACTACTTAAATAAATAATCTGAATTTCATATTGGCCACACGATCGAATTAACAAAACGTACGGTCATATCTGTACTGTACGATGCAACTGCCAATTTAATTAATTAATTAAGTTCGGGGGGTTTCCAATGACATTATTTTCGAGACTACACACTGAAGGTCACAACCTTATACAATATTGATCAAATCAATTAATTAAACAAATCAAGTCCTCAATTCCATCCACATTGTTAGCATAAACATAATTTTTGTGTGGTTAAAAGGTGTCAATAAAACTATTTCAAATTACATGGTCGACATCATTATTAAAGGGGTTATACATTAAATAAAGTATAATATAAGTATTAAAGTTCATAAAAGGAGTAATTCTAAATTAATTAAAAATTTCCCTAAGTCCATTAGGTTATAAAAGGTTATTGAAAAACACTTTTACATTTTGTATCAAGGAAAGTATTATAAAAGTATTTGTGGGCCTAATGGTTAAGAACATGTGTTTCCTCCTAAGAGATCACAAGTTCAAATCCATAGGGGGGTAGGGTATGTATACCTCCGTAGAATTTACCAATCAAATTGCTAGGCGGAGGGGTCTCATACACCAATTTGGTGTCTAGCTTGGTCAAAGGAATTTATTAGAGTTGCTTAATACCATTTATTAAAATTGGAAGGCAACTGAGGCAATATTCAAGTTATTCAAAGAAATTATATATATATATATATATATTATATATATATATATATATATATAGAATCGAACATTAAGAAGCCGTGAACAATGAATTCAATATATAGATCTAAATTTTGGACTGAATGTCCTTTTTGTGAAATGGAGTTTGAGTATATGACAACTTTTAAAAATCACAATCGCTTCTATCCGATTTGTGGGAAATAATTTATTATGGAAGAATATCAAGATAACTCACAAATGCAATCATTAATATTAAAAGGTGAACTAGGGCATTATAAAGAGAAAGTAGAAAATTACAATTTGAAATTGAGAAGGAGAAATATTTTAATGTGTTAACAGAGAAAGAAAATCTTTACTTCAAAGAGTGTAATCAAGAATTCATAGCATAAATTGAAGAACTAAAAAACAAAAGAAAAAAAAATGGACACAGATTTATTAGAACAAGATGAAAAAATATCACGATTAAAAAATCATAATCAAAATTTACTAGTAAAAATTAGGAAGTCAAAAGACACAAAGCAAGAGAATAAAAAATCAGAACAAGAAAATCAAGGTCTCATAGAGAAAATAACCAAAAAAGAGGAAGAAAGCTCTTGTTTAACGAACCTTAATTAAAAGTTACTTAAACAAATTAAAAGCTTAAAGGATGAAAGAAAGGATAATCTAGAATAAAGAAATAAAGATGACAAGTCATAAAACAAGGAAGAACTCTTACGTTTAAGACGACATAATCAAGATTTAATAACACAAATTAAAAAGCTTAAGAATGATAAAAAGTATTTATAAGAAGAGCTAGATCGAAAAACATCATTAGTCGACAAAGAAACATTCACTGACCCAATAGAGAAATTATCAAACATTCGAATTTTGACATCAGAAAAAAGGAACCAATACAGGGTTAGTAAGTGCTCAAATTCAGAAGAATGCTTATATTGACAAATCACTACAAACATCAAAACAAGATGATTCCAAGGAAAATTCGCAAGATATTAGGATTCCTTATCATCATCCAAATCACAAAAGTATTTATGGGAAATGAAAAGATCAAAAGATATATAAACAACATTCTTCTTATAGACAAACAAACTACAAATTTATAAAATAAGAGAGAAAAAATCGACAACTTGTGTGGAAGCCTAAAATCAAAAGTTCCATCAAAATAATCGATCAACAAAAAGTTCCATAAATATCAACTTGGGGTGGAA
>ML799147.1:9651-24876 GCA_009831015.1 Picea engelmannii
TCTATCCTCCTTAGTTGGTGCCCTGAGATATTGGTTTGATTACTACTATTGGACCTTGCACATATATCAGAGAGATATAGCATAGGGAAAACCCTTGTCTGTAGAAACTCTAAATATCCTACCCCTAGGGAAGGAAACAAAAAATAGAAAATACAATATCTATTATCGTACAATTGTTCCTTCTACATTCTGGTTGCGAAATTACTACACATTTCTTCCTGTTAAGCATTTGGGCATTTCATCACTGCAGTATTATTCAAGTCGAAGTATAACTCTGCTGGAGTAAAAAAAGTGTAGTGGTCCTACTGCCACACTTATTTGGGACCTATCCCATTGAGTTCCTCTCTTCACCCTGATTCCAATGATAGCTATCATTTTTAACACATTTTTTTTGTGGACACGATCCATATCTAACACCCTTATTTGGATCTTATCCCATTGGATCCCCCTTTTTTCCATGATCACAGTCGTACCTACAATTTGAAACCCTTCTTCTCCATGGTCCCACCCACCCCTCCAGACCCCTTTTGTTTCCCCTATACATTTTCCTGCTCATTTGTCCAAATTACTACCACAGGAGCCCAAGAACTCAATGCCTTGATTGTTGACACCCACCAGAACAAGGAGAACATCAAGACTATCAGTGCTAACCTTAGCTCAATCAATTCAGATATTGAGATCCTCAAGGAATAATGTTCCCACATCAAATACCTCAAAGAACAAATCCTGGGTCGTTCCCATAACCATTCCTTTTCTAAACAACCATCTTATCAGGATGACCATGACTTTTCCCATTACCAAGGTCCTCATACTACCCACTTTTTCAAAGAATTATGCCCTCCTATAATTGAGGTGAACAATTTTAATGGATCAAATCCTATAGGTTGGGTCACCCAAATGGAACATTATTTCTCTTTGCATGGCATTACTAATGATTTGTCCAAGATTCGTTATGGTGTCCTACATCTTGATTCAGAATGATGGCAATGGTGGAAATGGAGAAAAAAGGCATGCCAAGAGTTTCTTTCTTGGAAACAGTCTGTGGCCAAACTTTATGACCGTTTTGACTTTGACACCCACCATTTAGGATGTTTGACCAATTTAAAGTAGTCTAGGATAGTGGAAGAATTTATTCCTGCATGTGATCACTTGGATTTCAGAACGGAGGGCATGCCAAATGATTTCTTTAGGGAATGATTTATCAGTGGCCTCAAATATGAAATTTGTGTCCATGTTCTCATGGCACACCCCTATAATTGGTTGGAAGCTACTCAACGATCCAAGGAATCCCAATATATTGTATCCTCCCAAACTTACAAACCTTCCTTTCCTCCTCACCCTAAACCCACCAATTTTTCCCCTCCTGCAACTCCCCTCAAGATCCAAAAATTAACCAGATTTGAAATGGCTAAATGTCAACTTAAGGGTCTTTGTTATAATTGTGATAACAAATATTTTCATAGGCACAATTGTAAGGAATAAATATTTGTATGGTTTTGACTGAGGATCTTTCTGAAGAAGATGTTGTTGTTGTACTTGTGGAGGAACTACCACCACCATATGACATCACCCCACCCTCTGATCCACCAGACGTTGACCCGGTGACTTCAATTAATGTTTGCATTGGCTTCTCTACTATTGAGACTCTCAAATTAATTGTTTACATAAAAAATAGGAAAGTCATCATCCTTGTGGACAGTGGAAGAAACCATAACTTTATTCATCACCGCATTTCCCAAGAAGTCAATTGTTACATCTATGTTGTCAATCATTTTCAAATCATGATTTCCAATGGTGGTTCCATGAAATGTGAGGGACAATGTGAAAATGTGTAGCTCCAAATTGGTCAGTATCACATGAAATCCCATATGTTTTCTATAGACATGGGGGGTTGTGACATTGTTCTTAGTTTCCAATGGTTACGCACTTTAGGCCCCATTCTCATGGATTCTAAGTGTTGAAGTTACTTCAACACACACCTAGGATTTTTTCTTCCTAAGTTTTTTTCTTGTTTATTAGTCATTATTTAGTATCCTATATTTTAGGAAGAATATTCCTCTAGGTAGAATATTCTCTTCAATTTTCACTTCAGTTTGATTAGTTGAGTGGAGTCTAGATGCTACATTGGGATTATCACCATGAAACATTGGGATCATCACCAACTAATGCTCATTGTCCTTGGGATCATCACTAGACTAGCGCATTACTCATGATTCCCTTATCTTCTCCTCACTTCACTCTATTTCAATTAGTTAACTGAAGAATGATAGACTAGTTAACCCAGACTATGTGACAGTTCACTCACGTAACTGCCTAAGAGACTAGAATAGGTGGAATTTTACTCTTGTAACTACTTGTGTGTGTCCATATCACTCTATACCACCACTATGGCACATTAGTTACTCATGTATCCTATATCTATTGTAAATTATTCACTCTTTGAATGTGGAATATGGTTAATGAGAATTCTTCCATTCTTTCTCTCTGGCTTCTTCTTTATCAATTTATCTTTGTAAATGTGTGTGGTATTTTCTAGCTAGATCTATTATGTGTAGTTTCAACACATTTACATGGTATCATGTATGATGCACTTATAATCAAAAGCTACACCAAATTATTTTTTGCATGTATTGAAGAGTGAAGAACACAAAAAGATGGATTATTCATCGACAATACTTCTCACCCCTTATATCTATTTGGAGTGGAATCCAAAAATCATTATTCTTCTCAGATGCAGAGGCTTGTACCAAATAACTATGGCAATGGAAGTATATCTTGATTTTGTCGATGAGAAAAAATATTTTCTTAATAGACAAGATATGGCCATAGGATGTATCCCCTGGTTTATTTCTCCTGAAATTCTCCATCAAGAATATGATGACTCACAAGAATAAACTCCAAATGAATTATGGACCATATTGGAGGTTCTATTTTGGAATAAATAATATTGTGAATATTTCATGCAGGAGGTTGAACAGATAGAGCAAGAAGAGAAGCCATCAGAAGATTAAGCCTCTTATTATGAAGAGTCTTCTACAAAAGTATTTGCACAAATTTGTATTCCATTAATTGAATATGATGTCTACTCCATTTCAGATTTTTTTTATGAGTTTCATGTGGAAGATATATGGCATGAATATCAAGAGTCACATGCGGACACTTTTGCATGCACAATGCATGCATCTCAGGATACAAAAAGGGATCCGCATATATCAGACTCAATTCTGATATTTTCTAAGGAAAAATTGCATAAAAAATTGGATATTTGAATTCCTCTCAAGAAAATATCCAATTTCAAAAAAAAATCATTTGAAACTGAGTCTAGGAAGTGAAGTTATGATCATTTTAAAATCAACAAAATTTCGGCATTTTTTTCAAAAACGGTCGCACGATTTTTAAAATTTCATCCAAACTTTATTTGGATCTTCTTCATTACAAGAAGAAAAAGTGGATATGTGTAGAAATCTCAATGGTGCATATACTTCATCATATCTATGTAGACATCTGCATCTTCAACAAGCACAAACTTGCACAGTTGCGAGGTCTTCTTGGAGTGAAGGACAAGGTTGCTTAGCAACTGCTTTTTGTTCCTTCTCATTTATTTATTTTTATTATGCATTGTAATTTGAGGGGGGGGTTTCCCATGATGTTTTCCCTCTTTCCTCATTTATTTTAGTGTATCTTTTGTATTTGGGTACCTAACATGGCCTCATTGTCGGGACCCATTCTTTTTATTTTCACCTTAGTGATGTTCAGGGGGGGTGTTGGAGTTACTTCAACACACACCTAGGATTTATTTTTCCTAAGTTTTACTCTTGTTTATTAGTCATTATTTAGTCTTCTATATTTTAGGAATAATATTCCTCTAGGGAGAATATTCTCTTCATTTTTCACTTCAGTTTCATCAGTTGAGTGGAGTCTAGATGCTACATTGGGATTATCACCATGCAACATTGGGATCATCACCAGCTAATGCGCATTTTTATTGGTATCATCACTAGAATAGTGCATTACTCATGATTATTTGATATTCTCCTCACTTCATTTTGTTTCAGTCAGTTAACTAAAGACTGATAGACTAGTTAACTCGAACTAGGTGGTAGTTCACTTCTGTAACTGCCTGAGGGACTAGACTAGGTGGTAGTTTACTCTCGTAATTGCTCGTGTGTGTCCAGATCACTCTAGACCATCACTATGGTGCATTAGTTACTCATGTATCCTATATCTATTGTAAATTATTCACTCTTTGAGTGTGGAATATGGTTAATGAGAATTCTTCCAAGGCATCACAACAGGCTCCCCTGAGATCATCAGTTTGCATCGCATGGAAAATCTCCTCAAAAAAGGTCATTTGGGAATTATAGCCCAACTCCACTCCATTCATGTTGTTGAAACACCTTATGTGCATATTGGCCTCCAATCTATCCTCTCCTGGCACCAATTTGTTTTTTCCACCCCCAAATAACTTCCCTCTTCCCATGGAGTCCATGATCATTCCATCCCTCTCATCTCAGGTAGTCTTCCTCCCAATGTTCATCCTTATCATCATCCCTTTTCCCATAAGAATGAAATTGAGAAAATTGTTCATGAATTACTATAATCTAGTGTTATATGTCCCAGTATTATCCCTTATTCTTCCCATGTGTTCATGGTACTCAAGAAATCATGTAATTGGTGCATCTGTCTTGATTTTTGTGCCCTCAGCAAACTCACAATCAAAGACAAATACCCCATTCCTATCATTGATGAACTCTTGGATGAATTGAGTGGTGCTCAGTACTTCACCATATTGGATCTACATTCTGGCTACCACCATATTTGTATGAAAGAAGAATACATTCCCAAGACTCCATTTCGAACTCATGAGGATCATTATGAATTGTTGGTAATTCCCTTTGAACTGTGTAATGCTCCTTCAACTTTCCAAAGTCTTATGAATCATGTCTTTTGTCCTTTTCTCCATCATTTTGTCTTATTTTTCTTTTATTATATTCTCATCTATAGTAAAACTTGGCCATCCCATCTCTCCCATGTGAATCAAGTTATCCAACTACTCTCTAAGCACCAACTTTTCCTAACAATCTAAATGTGCCTTTGGTTCCTCAGAAGTGGAATACCTGGGTCATATTATCGGCAAGGATGGTGTCTGAGTGGATCCTAAGAAAATTGAATCTATGCAAGATTGGCCTCTCCCTAAAACTTTTAATAGATTGCGTGTTTTTCTAGGTTTAATGGATTATTATAGGAAGTTTTTTCGGAATTATGGAAGGATTTTAGCTCCTCTCACTTCCCTCCTTAAAAAAAATGATTTCATTTAGACTTCAACTGCGGATCATTCCTTCTAAGCCTTAAAATATGTTATGTTCTCAACCCCTTTCCTATCCCTACCAAACTTCACAAAGACATTCATATTGGAATGTGATGCTTCTGAGAAAGGAACTAGAGTTGTCCTCATGCAAGATGGCAGGCCCTTGGCCTTCACTAGAAAACAATTTTCAAAGCGACATTTGGGCCAATCCATTTATGAAAAGGAAATGTTATCTATTATGCATGATGTGGATATTTGGCATACTTATTTATTGGGTCAATGATTCCAAATCAAAATTGATCATCGGAGTCTCAAGTATTTCCTGGAACATCGAATTTCATCCCCGGTACAACAAAAATGGGTAACCAGGATATTTGGCTATGATTATGAGATCATTTACAAGAAGGGAAAGGAAAATGTAGTGGTTGATGCCCTTTCTAGGAAATATGAAGAAGATGGGTCCCTTTTCTCTCTCTCCTTCATTATACTAGATTGGCTCCAAGTTGTTTGTCGAGAATGGCTACAAGGCCCCAAAATTTCTAGCCTGCTCCACCAATTGCAACACGATTCTTCATTTTTTCCATGGTAATCTTGTCATAATGAAGAGATTCACTACAAAGTTCATTTTTATTTATGAAATAAATCACAACTTAATTCCACAGTGCTTTCTGATCTTCATGCCTCACCCATAGTCGGGAATTCAAGGTTTACCAAAACTATGAGTGGGTCAAACATTCTATTTTATGGGAGGGTATGAAATAGAACATTTGCACCTTTGATACTGAATGTGATTTCTATCAACGCAACAAGGGAGAAACTTTCAAAGATCTCGGCACACTCCAACCGCTTTCGATTACCCTGCTATTTGGTGAGATATTTCTATGGATTTCATTGTAGGCTTACCTAAATCGGGCAATAATTCAGTCATCATGGTGGTTGTATATCGTCTCTCCAAATATTATCATTTTGGTTCTCTTCAACACTCATTCACAAACTCCACAGTGGCTCAAATCTTCAAGGATAATATCTTCAAGATTCATGGCATGCCTAATTTTATTTATCTCTAAAAGGGACCCCACTTTCACCAGCAATTTTTGGCAATAATTTTTCAAGATATAGAGCACCCAATTGCATCTCATCGCTGCCTATCGCCCCCAGATGAATGGCCAGACTAAATTTGCCAACAATTGTTTGGAAACATATTTGAGCTGTTTTGCATATGAGTGAAAAAATTAGTGGGCTCTATGTTTATCCCTAGTTGAATGGTGGTACAACACATCTTACCATATAGATACTCGCATGACTCATTTTGAAGCAATCTATGGCAAAAATCCCCCATTGTTTCTCTCCTATATGCCAAGGGTCTCGAACTTTTAGAAGGTTGAAAAAAATCTTACAGTCCACGAGGCTATTCTTCATGTCCTTAAAGACAATTTGGTCATGGCTCAGAATCTTATGAAGCAACAAGAAGATCAAGGTTGTTCTAAATGTTATTTTGTTGAAGGGGACCAGGTATTTCTTCGAATACAACCTTATAAGTAGAATTTATTCAAAGCTCGACACTTTCATAAACTTGCTCCCAAATTTTATGGTCCTTATATAGTGCTCAAGTGTGTGGGATCAGTGGCCTATCAGTTAGATCTACCCATTTAGTCAAAGCTCCATCCTGTTTTTCATGTTTCCTACTTAAAGATGGTGATTGGAACTAAGTGCCAAACTCAAACTAGTCTCCCTGAGTTGGATGAAGAAGGTTCCATATGGTTGTAGCCACGAGTAGTTTTGGCCTAGAGAGAGAGTTGTCTCTGTCAATGCACCCTCCAGGAAGTGTTAGTCCAATGGAAAGACACACCTTGAGAATATGTCGTTTGGGAGCTAGCCACCATTCTACAACAATTCCCTCATCTAAATCCTTGAGGACAAGGTTGTTCTTCAAAGGGGAGGGCATGTTAGGGACCTAACCTCCCTAACCCCTCACGTTGGTAGAATAATATAATTCCATGTAATAAATGCCAATATTAATAAGGCCTAGAAATAAGGAAGAATAAGTCAAATGTAAGAATACCTAATAGAAGCTTCCACTTATAGAAGGATATTCCTCTAGATTGTTCTTTTGGATAGATGTATTTAGTATAAATAGAAGTAGAAGGTATGAGAAATCTTGTCTTTGATATTATTATAATAGATCTTTTTTCTTCTAAAGGTTTCCTCCTCGAAGAGGCAAGTGAAAATTTATATCAGTAATAAAAGTGCTCTTTATGGTGTTATCCTGATATTATTCTGGTATTATTCTAGTTACATCATTGTTTCTCTACCATTTCTAGCTAAAATATTTTTGTTTTGCATACTATTTTATATTTGGAATACTACATCTTCCAAGTGGCTCTAGAGGCAAGCCTAACTGAATGAAATGTGGATACAAACACTGAGTATTCCGGACCAAGTTTGGAGAGAATGGTGGGAACCATTTGTTTCTCCTCCTTATATTTATCAACCCCGCAAGCCTTGAGTTGCGACATCAAACCCTTATATTTGGTAAAGAAATCTTGGAGATTGTAGAAACATTTTGGATCCAATGTGAGAAATTCCACCTCGATCATGTGTCCCCTTTCATCCTATTTTCTAAAAATCCATTCCATGGTGGTCCAGGCTTCATTGGGGGTTTTACAGGAGGATATGTGAAAGAGGAGTTCAGGAGAAATGAGACTACAAATAGTTCCAAAAGCTTCATCCATTCGATTCAGATACTTGAATTTTTCTATGGCTGATGTGGGTTTGGTCTCTGTGTCCATGGTTAACCTGTATAATCCTATACCTCAAAGATGAACTATCATCTTATCCTTCCATGCAAATAAATTGTACATTCTAAGAATGAATTCTTTTGGAAAATCCATTTTTTCATTGTCTTCAATATTCGGTACCTGCAAAAAGAATCAGGTATTTATTTTTCCCATAAATAAATCATCTCTGATACCATGTAAATGTGTTGAACCTACATAGAAAATATCTAGCTATCAAATGACATACACATTTTGTAGAGAAAATATGATAAAAGAGAAACAAGAGAGAAAGAATGGAAGAATTCTCATTAACCAAATGAATGAATGATAATTTACACATGATATACTCTATATAACTCAACTAATGCACACTGGAGGAGAATCCATTGCACCATAGTGGTGGTCTAGAGTGATCCGGACACACAACATTTGTTACGGGAGTAAACTTCCACCTATTCTAGTATCTCAGGCAGTTACGAGAGTGAATTGCCACCTAGTCTGAGTTAACTAGTCTCTCAGTCTTCAATTCATTGATTGAAACAAAGTGAAGTGAGGATGATATCAGGGAATAATGAGTAATTTGCTAGTATGGTGATAATCCCAAAGAAAATTCACATTATCTGGTGATGATACCAATATGGCATCTAGACTCCACTCAACTGGCCAAACTGAAGTGTGAACTAAAGAAAATATTATCCTAGAGGAATATTCTCTCGAAAATATAGGAGACTGAATAATGACTAATAAACATAGGGAAAACCTTAGGAAAAATAAATCCTAGGTGTGTGTGAAGTATCTCCAACAAGTTGTAGCATAATTTAATTCTAAAATTCTGCACCTATGGGAAGAATAGGTCGGGAGGTCGTCATTTTTAGTATCAGAGAAAGAAATTTAATTTTCATGTGCATTTAATTTTATATGGAATACTTTAAATGAATGGAGTTCATTTTTGGTATCAGAGAAAGTTATGCTCTTTCAAACTTTGTGAGTGATACATAGAAGGAGACAAAGTTTAGTGAAGGAATTTGCATATTGGAAATTTGTGTATACAAGAAGAAAAATAGATTGGATATATACTTTATTTGAGGATTACTACATATTGAGGCCATTCTAGACAAGAAGAAGAATTGAGAGAATACAATATCTCAGGATATATATTGAAGTTATTGGTTAAATTTTTTCATGATTAACTCTCGTAAAACATTTGTGATTGCAGGTAGTAGCAGAAGGAGAAGGAATGGAAGAAACCATTGACAACTACTAGAACTATGACAGAGTCATAAGGGAGCAAGCAAAATCTCTCTACTAAATAATCTTGAGGCAAAAGAACCTTGCAACAAGAGGTGTTGTAAGAACTTCCAGTTGAATATTGAAAGTAAGGATAACAATAGAAGTTATTAGAGAGTGTGAGTAGGTGTAGAGCTAGAGAATATCATAGGAGTGCTTAAAAGGTTCCAGTGGAGAGAATTGGTGATACGAAGAGGTCAAGCTTGGGAGAAATATTGATGGGGTATTGAGTGGAAAGTAGAGGATACTTTCTACAGAGGCATGATGTATCTCACTGCAGACTGAGGGAATTTCACAAGAGAGTAAATAGAGATGACTCTTGATGGTCATGTCAGAGATTCAAAGAGTAGCCATAGCAAGGTGAAAGAGGATTTCAAAGCAATTGGAAAATGGAATATGAGCCAAGAGAAATTTGATAGAGAACTTTTTGAGTTAAAGGAGAGACTTAGTATAATTATGGAGTTGCTACATGAAAGTAAGGAATACCAAAGATATGGGTTAAGACCGAAGAGGAAGGCTAAATGGCCTATTAGACAATTTATTGCAAGGGAGCAGAGGCACAGACTGAAAGCTCATATCAGACGAGAAGAACTCGAAGAAGTTTAGTATAGAGATTCCTTTGGAGAAGGATTATTATTTCACTTTTGTGGACCAGAGAAAGGAGTGATTCTTGGAAAGGAAGATGAGTTTCAGAGTGCATACCTCATGGATATCTTGGAAAATTCATTCTAGCCTGAAGATAATATGATAGAGGCATCTAAATACCCAAAAGTCTCATGTTTTTAAAACTAATGATTTATGTATGTTTGCAGGACTTATAGGTCATGGAGATAGGCAGACACTTGAAGTTATCCTGAAGGAAGAATTGCCTCATGAAGGTATAGAGGAGAGACAAATTCAGAATTTTATCATGTTAGAAGAAGGGAAAACATTGTCTCTTGAAATCTAGGAAAGAAGAAGTTATGCATATTCAGAGGATGCAAATGATGAAGATGAAAAGAGGATGAACAATTGTCTTAGATATACTTTAGATGATGAAGTACATGGAATCTTGGAAATAGCTATGCAAGGATACAAAGATGCAAGTATGTATCTTGTCAAAGGAGAGATGACAATGAAGTATGATGATCATTGGTGCACGATCAGGGAAAGTGGGATAAAATGTTTGCAAAAAATCTGTCATTTTAATAAATTCTAGGAACAAAATTTGATTGAACAATCATGTAGACTGAGCATGCAACTTAATGATATGTAGTGTTGTTTGCATAAGATTTTATTTAGTAAGAAGTGTTATCAAGGATATGAGGACATATAGATATGTTAATACCGAGAGATAGCAACATCCATAAAAATTTTATGTGGAAATTTGCAGCAAACAAATTGAAGCAATGTTGTGTATCAACCGAGGACAAGACTAAACATTGAGAAGTTATGGAATCATTTGAGGAAGAATTCCAAGAAGAGATACCATAGAAAGAAGAAAAACATGCAAGTAAAAATTACTAAATCAAGAAAATATGTTGCACAGCAACAAAGTAAAGTATGGGATCCTGGAAGGTTGCAGGCAACAACAGTACAACAACAAGACAATAAGATAAGAAGGCAACAACATAAAATTTGGGATCTTGGTGGATAGTAATCGTGCAATAGAGTATATGCATTGGGATCAAGGAAGTAGTTGAATATACATGATCATAAGATAATGAAACATTTTAACCATGAGATTCTGCTGCAGGAGCATTTTTTCCTCCAAAATAACCTAGTTTGACTAGACCTAGGGGTCTTTCAATTATTGTATTTTCATATGTTTTATTGGAATTATAGAATAATTGAATAGGATATAGGTTGTTAAGTTTGAGATTTATTAATATGTAATCGAATATTATTTTTTTAAGTAGATATCGAGAGTTTTTAATATTTAGGGAGATATTAGAGTGAGGTGTGGAGCTATTGAGGATTTTGTGGATCTGAGAGATCATAAGGATTGATAGTTCAGAGATTTTAGGATCTGAACCAATTATGGTATCATAATCCTTTGAGTATGAATGATTTAAACCTAATGGAATTATAATAGGTGAATTAGACAAAGAGAGGAAAGAGAAGTGTTGAGAGGGCCAAATGTGGCATAAGGCCAAGAAGAGGCGAATTGAATGTAAATAAAATCGTGAAGACTAAATGTCTTATGTAAATTGTGTATAGTAATTCATTAATAGAATTATGTGTTTATGGGCTCTCTATGTTAGTGTAATATTGGGTGAATTTCTATTACATTGATGTCCCTGTATTGAGTGATAAAATTCCATATCATACTATGAAGAATTGTGTTTGCAGGTTACCATTCAAATCGTGATTAAACCCTTATTTCAGAGGGGGGCCATTCATGATATTTGATCATCGATAATGGGATGATCAATGATTCAAAATTGATGTTATATTGGTTCAGGAACGAGAAGAGATAGAGGTTAATTTTTTATTTTGTGTATAGTGTGATCGAGGGTTGAATCCCTTTGAAGAACAACCAAAGAAACCCTTACAAGCGTCAAGGAAAAAGAGCCGCCAAATCAAGGCAGGGAATCAATTGTGAGTGTTGATTTCATCATACTAAGATTTCATTGGTGAGTTTAATATTGGACAGATAGGATTAGAATCGCAGAGAAGAGAAGATCCAATCGTTATCATTGATCATTGGAAGGATCAATGGCCAGAATTTGTTTTATGTTCAGAGTCTGATGTGATAGCGTCAAGTGTTTTAGAGTAAATTATTCATAGTGCATGTCTGAAGGATACTTCGATAATATAAATACGACCAATGGTCTAGATTAATGGAAGGAAGTCCCTGACAGATGATCTGGATTTTTTCGGTGTGATCCAAATCGAGGAATCTATGTGGAACATGTGGTTGTATGTTATTGGAGTTATAAAATTGTCGGAGTGCTCAAAAGAACAAAGATTTTGATCGATCGTTCAGATGAATTCAAAATATACATATCAATGACTACAAAAGTGACACATGGTGGCATATTATTGGTTCTTGGAGTAGAGCCATTGGATTCCATAAGCTAGAGGAACTCTGATAGAACAACATTGACGAATGACTGAGATCTATTCGGAGTGAATTAGATTGATGGCTCTAGGACATACATGTGGAATTCGGTAGAGAGATGTGATGAGTTGACGTCAATGATTGTGAAGTGGACATGTGGCAGTGGGATCCATAGCTATGAGTGAGACACGTGGAATACACATGGCACATATGTACAAGTCACCAGACAAGGCCTGGTGCAGGAAGTTGAGACTAACGAATCGGTACCATAGATCTTAATATATATTGACGGTGGGGATTGTTTGGTCTTCATATTCCTACCATCGGAGAAACCCAGAGAAAGTCCAAAAATAGTATTTCAATACAAAGGAATCCAGATCAAGTGCGGAGATCAAAAGTGAAATATCGATAGCTTAGAAGTATTTGAAGTGCTGCAGGAAATAGGAGTTTTGAAAATGAATCACAACTATCCATCGAAGGGGATATTTAGAGGAGATCAACCATCCATCAAATCTAATTTTCAGAGGTCCATTCCATAGCTCAACTCCAATATTCTGAGGTGCAACATGGATCTCCCATCCAGTGACAATCAACAGTGAGAATTAAGGGTGGAAAAAAGTTTGGATGGATTACGAGAGAAACTAAGTCACGTTGATGATTAGTGATTCGTCATAGCACACATTCATGGAATGAGACTAAAGGTGTTTGTGAGTAGAGGTTTGGCGCACGGATATAGCTCTTGATCATGATAATAAAGGAGATCTTAGCATTGATTTGAAAGGTTCTTACATAGAGCACTATGTGCATAATAACAGAGATTATATAACTTTTTTCTAAGGAAATTTGGGCACGTGCAATTTATTTGAGAGAAACTCGAATTCTATAGATACAACAAAATCGAATTTTAAAATTCTGCAATTGTGGGAAAAATAGGCCGAGAGTTCATCAATTATGAACAATTAGGAGTAATTTATAAATGATTTGAAAAATAAACAACAAACAACCCACATACCTAAGAATAGAACAAAATATTGAGCATGCCATTTACCTCACCTATATACTTACCTATGGTCATTCAAGTAGACTATCTAGATCACCTCTAATACTAATGGTCTTCATTAACTTCTCATTCTTATAATAATAAAATAAGTATCGTACCTTTGATGAGTGTTTCCTTGGAATTGTTTGTAGTTGGAGGTTTGTACCAATGACTAAGTTTCTAAAGTGGTATATAAATTCACCTGGTATATAATCTTGAAATGCATAAACACCTTTCTTCCACATTCTATTTTCATGTGTTAGATATTATCCTTTAATAACCATCAACCCAATTCGAAATTGATTACAATCCAAGTCCCTTAGTAAGACATTGAGAGTCTCCTTTCCCTATATCAATGTGCCAACCAGGCCTAAGCAAAGGGAGTGAGTCCGGATTGGATATATTTTATATAAGAGAAGGCCTTCTATGTGTCTGAAAGGTAGAATCTATATTTATATTTATCAATTTAACTAGAGAAAATCTATAAGAAAATGCATGTTTTCCAACGTTCCTAGAGTTTGTTGTTATCGATTCTATGGATATGCATTAATACACTAAATTGATAAATCATACTACATTCATTCTAGTTAATAAAATTTAATTTAATATTTATTGAACTTGGTTGTACAAGATCTAATACATGATCATAATGTGGTGAAATAGTTGATTGGTCCTCCTCCAACTAATATAATTAAAATGTTCTATGTTTACCAATGGGGACTGATACACAATCCTATCTATCAACCTAGTCCCTAGATTCACAACCATCTCATTCACTACTACTACATGGGCCATAGAAGAAATAAAGTTCTCTCATCCATATTTCAACTATAGCATTATTTGAGGTTCATACTAAATGAAATCCACAAGTGCCACATATTGTTTTTCATTCATATGTATGTGATAGATATACATCAACCACATCCCAAAAATATATTTGCACGTGTCCTTTCCTTAATAATTGGTCTACTCACCTTCTTGTTCCCTCTACCATTATTGAAGAACACCATTCAACAATATACTTTTTATCTCGAATGAGTAAATTTGTTGTAAAAATAATTTATTTCTTGTGTAACATAGTTTTGATACACACGTTAGGTCCTTCATGCTCCCCTTTCCCATATCTATCTTTAAATAGTTCCAAATATTTGATGCCTTGTATTTTTTGTGGAATATTGATATGGCCCAAAAGGGGGGCATATATGGTGGTTAAATGTATATGATATGATCCCAAGGGAGGAATATATGGGGTTAAAAGTATATGTAATAGGGTAAATGTATGTGTAATAGTGGTTGGCTCAATAAAAGAGCCACATGTGAAATGTGTGAATTGTTATATATAGAGATCATGTAGTCATTATTGAAAGAACATGTGATTTGGAAGTGTGAATGTATTGGGTTATTTGAAGGAGGTTCTCCTATTCTTGAAGGAGTTATTGTGTAACTCATCTCTCTTATATATCTTGGAGTTGTGCCCATTCTTGCATTTGTGTACATGGTGTGTACTATGGTTTATTATACTATTTTTAGTATTTGTTACATAACATTTGGTATCAAAGTGTATGATCTTTGGGTTTGTCTCTTTCAAAAGAGTCATCTTGGAATTTTCTCTAGAAAATAATTTTGGATAGTTCCCAACCATAAAAATTTTGAATCCGAAGAATACACAATGTAATGATCCCAAGCCATTATGCAAGGATCATCACTGTTTTGGTGTCTTTTTAAAACTTTTTCTGAGTGAGGTATTTCATCAAACACTTTGTTGATCTAC
>ML799147.1:30248-53177 GCA_009831015.1 Picea engelmannii
TGAAAATATCCTTATCTCTCCTTGTGGCTTCCCTGGCCACTGAAATTCACTTCTATCCATCCCATCCTGTAGTGTTTCTCCTCCCGATTCCAATGAGCTATTACACTGAGAGGTTCCTCCAAGTAATGTACCCAAAATGACCTCTTCAGTGATTTTAATTAACTTATAGCTCAAAATAGTCAAAATCATGGAAATCGTCCGAATGGAACGAAACCAAAGACAACCTGTGTGGAATGGCTCATAATGATGGAATATGATGATCAATGCCAACTGGACCCCACAATGCCTCTCAAATACCCATGTACTCGCTATAACATCTATCTGGCTACTCCGGTCATCACAAGTCTTTGCACTGTGATGATGTCCCAAAGTGGGGACATTACACACAATGAAGTACCTATCATAAAAAAATCAAGATCTATTTTGTTATACTTTTGGAAATATGACCCATGAAAATTAGGGTTTTTGACTAGTCCTAATATTAGTCTCAAACAAGTATTGTCAACAAAATAATAATTTTTTTTCATGGGAAATATTAGATAGATAAAATTTTATGATCCTAAGGATACATATAGAACAACTTGTTATAAAAAAATTAGGTCTCGATTCTCTATATTTTTAAAGTTAACGGTTATGGAAGTTAGGTTTTTTCACTATCCTTAAAACTAGTCACAAACATCTATTAAGTTGGTAAAAATCTCATATCTAAAGCTAGAAAAGTCCAAATTGAGCATTACTAATTCCATTATGTGTGTGTGTTTGTGTCTATATACATATATGTATACACACACACACACACACACACACACACACAAATATATGTGTGTGTATGTGTCAAAATTTGATAAGTAGATCGAAAATATGGGACATGTTTTAGGATGTACAAATTCACTATCTTGAAAGGGACAACACCAACAAGTTTCGGGAAAGTTACCATAAGTTTCTCTTGGAACTTTGGAATTTAGTCAAACCTATGGAATAGTAGAATACATATCATGATACTATAGATCAAAATTTCAAACTCAGAGTGATCAAAATTTTAGAGATATTTTAGGAGAAATTTCACCCAGTAAACAGTCTCCAAATCATGGTTTTACAAGGTATGATAATTTAGAATTATTATAAATTTTGATTGGGATGTCTGAATGAGGTGATTCAAAAGAAGTTTCAAATAGGAAAATATAGGATAATATGGTATAAAAATGACAATAACTATATTGGATCGTTATTTCTAATGTATTCAGGTTGGGTGTTGAGGGTTGTGGTTATACCTCACTTAATAATCAATGGAAATACGTGTATTTACAAGAGATGAGGATAAAGTTGAAATAAATCATGAGGAATGGTTGATAATGTAATATACCTATGGAGGATAATATGGGGTACATGGGGATGTACCCAAGGGGATAATTAGTGTAATGTGTCCATACTAATGGAATAGGCCTACTATGTAATTAAAAGGAAAGAATATAATAATAAGGGGTAGTTTGCATAAGACCCCTAAGTATACTCATGAGAAAGTATAAATGCACACAAGTATCACTATACTGGACATGTGTTGAATTTTATTGTCTTGTAGAGAGCATGGATTTCCAAGTGATTCCTTTTGTAAGGAGTATTTTATGGTTTTACCGTACCTTAAGGTTTCTTCTCTCTATTTTATTGGCATTTTTCATAGAGAATGTGGTTGTATATTAGATTTTCAAGAATTTTTTTATAAGGTTTTATGGTGGATTATCTCTTATATATTTGAAATTTTACTAAAAGTGGTATCAGACATCATTCTTGGGCACAAAGTGGGGAACTTTTTTGGGTACAAAGTGGGAGATTTTTTTTCTTTTTGTTGGATTTTGATGGAAAAAGAGGATGACAAAATTTAGGTCAATTTTGTTGGACTACCACAATATATAATCTTTAAATTTATTAGAAGTGTTCAATAATTTATCATTAGCATCCAATAAATCAGCAATATAAATCAACAGTGCACAGTAAACAATCACAGAAACAAAATACATCAAAAATTATGTTGACACCCAAATGGGATAAAACCACAGACTTATTTTATTATTTGTCAATATTACAATCATAGGAAGCACCAACTTCCAAATTCTCTAGCTCCAACTGAAAGGAGGCTACAACCCCCTATTTATAGGCTCCAACCTAAAGGAAGATACAACTCCCTAATTTACCATCTACAACTGGAAGGAGTCTCCAACCCCATAGTTCACAAGCTCCAACCTCAAGGAAGCAACAACTACCTGAGTTCTCTGACACCAACCAGAAAGAGGCTACAACCCCCTTTCCTTGCCTCGTCTTGTTGCCCTAAAATGTAAATGTAGAACAACCTATCACTACCAAAATCACTACCATTGTCAACCTGTCATTGCCACTAATACTGAACCATCAACCTGTCACCATCAATCTGTCACTATCACTGTCACTACCACTATTTGTAACATACCCAGCCACCCACAGGCCTGGGTATGCCACCTTCAAGACCACCTTGGGACTTCTTTCTCTTACCGATACATTTTTAAATTAATAAGGACACATAAAAGAAAATGAATTAACCACATGCACAATAATAGCCAACAAGCATGCATATTCTAATGATGTAATCAAATGATAAATAAACACAAAGTGGAATACATTCATATACAAGTAGATAATACCATAAAAAAGAGAACTTATCTTTATAAAAGAATAAGCCAACTGGTTGCAGACCAAAGACGTTCCACCCAACCAGAGACACTATTGTTCCCAAAACTCAACAGCAGTGTCACCCCCGAGCCAGGGATATGAATCCACAAGGATGGTTCCAGAGTGTTACTTGGCTTCCCAAACCAGTCAGCACTCAATCTCTCACAGGATTTCCCAACACTCACAGCAATCCAAGTACCCATCTCTCTTCTACCCATCTTGCACCACCTAAGAGAATGGACCTCTGCCCTTCTCTACCATGCAGTCCCTCAGGAATTCCTTCTCTTTATTTTGGGCTCCAGCGCAATTGGTCCAAAATCTTGATGATGGAACTCTCAATACTCACAGTTGTGAATAACGTTGGACACATGCCAAGAATCTCAGACATGCAGGCCTCAAGTGATGGCTGGATCACACCAACGACCACTACATCCAAAAATACCGTGACTAATCTTCGAGAGTTTGGTTCCCTTTCCCAATTCAAGACGCAAGTAAGGATGAATCCATGAGTGATAGGTAAGGATGGAATGAATGAACGAGTGAGTAATATAATGAAGGAGTGAATGAGCTATGCATCGAACCCCTCATCAGACCAGAGGTGGGTTTAAGTAATTCGTGGGGAATCAAGAACCTCCTAGCCTTCTCCAAGAATTCCACATAACTAATCCACCCCCTTAGACCAACGAGTAATTAAAATAGGAAATAAACATTTATCCCCTCAAGCCCCCTTTCTCATAGAATCATATCCCCCTATAACTCTAGTCTTTGTCCATCTAGAAGCCATCGATATGTGTATTATTAATAATCATCAAAAAATTACATTTCTTCGGCACACTGGCCTTTTAATAATTGTTTGGGCACTCTTTCCTCTCAACAATGTAACAATACATTATTTAAAATTGGGGTTCGAAACCCGGGGTGTTACATCCCCCCCCCCTATTTTGGCACTGTCCTTAGTGCATATACAAAATAGAGATCAAAATCTCAAAATCATTCAAAACATTGTGGGTACTCTGCCCGCATGGAATCCTCATGCTCCCAAGTATCATCTTCAGGACCGTAGAAGGTCCACTGAACTTTTACCAACTCTATAACTCGATTCTGGAGCATTTTGACCTTTATTTCCAATATTCGCACTGGTTGGACCTGAAATTCTCCCTCTGTCTCCACCTGAATCAGATGCCAATCAACAACATGGTTAGGATCATGTACATATTTCTTTAGTAAAGAGACATGAAATACATTATGCATATTCATGGAAGCAGGCAATGCAAGCATGTATGAAACTGGCCCTATTTTGTCCAATATTTCAAATGGACCGCAGAATCTGGCTGCCAGTTTTGTACAACTACCCAATTTCAAAGAAATTGTTTGGGGCTTGACTTTCATAATCACATGCTCCCCTACTTTAAATTCTCTAGCTATATTGTTATTATCTGCATAAACTTTCTGTCTATCTTGAGTTGTCTTTAAATTCTGCTTGATCTTAACCATTTGGTCTTCCATATACTTTAGAAACTCTAGCCCAAGTACCACTCTATTTGTTGGGTTGTCCCAACTCACTGGATTATTTCATTTCCTACCGTACAAGGCTTCAAATGGGCTCATTCTCAAAGAAGCTTAATACCCATTATTATATGCAAACTCAACCAAGTGTAAGTAATCTTTCCACTTAGATGGCTTATCCATCACATACATTCTCATCATATCTTCAATTATTCGGTTGACCCTCTCTATTTGTCCATCTGACTAGGGATGGTATGTTGTGATAAATTTTAGATTTATACCAAATCATTTAAACAATCCCCTCCGGAAATTGGCGGTAAACTTTGTATCTTTGTCTGAGACAATTGTCCAAGCTATCCCATGCAACCTCACAATCTCTCTCATGTAAAATTCTGCAATATTAGTCATTGTATGTGTTGTCTTTACAGGCACAAAATGAGCATCCTTTGTTAATTTTTCAACCACCACCATGATGGAATCATGTTGCTTATTCGTTCTGGGTAATCCTGTGATGAAATCCTTGGTGATCACTTCCCATTTATTCTCTAGGATGAGTAAAGGTTGTAGCAAACCTGTTGGATTCCTATGTTCATATTTCACCTTATGACATTCCATACATCGAGCGATGTAATCAGAAACATCCATTTTCATTCCCGGCCAAAAGAATTGGCTTCTTACTAATGTAATTGTTTTCTAGTAACCAGGATTTCCAACATAAGGAAGATCATGCATTTCCTTCAATACCAAATTCCTCAGTTCTCCAGAGCTAGGAACATAGATTATATTCTTATGCATGAGTAATCCATCTTATTTTATCTCATACTCCTCTATTTTTTGTTGTACATCTCCTTGTTTTAATATTTCCTTTACCTATAGGTAATGTTGATCTATAGAAAGACCATCTAAAATTCTGCTCTTCAAGTCTAATTGATGCATACTAACAGTAGTAACATGCATGAGATGCACTCTTCTACTAAGTGCATCAGAAACTTTATTCTCTTTTCCTTTGATATGCTTGATGTCAAGATCATACTCACTTAAAAATTCCAGCCATCTGGTTTGCCTGGCATTCCAAGTTGGTTGTTCAAAAATATATTTCATGCCAATGTGGTCTGTCCTTAATTCAAATTTTCTCCCCATGCAATAATGCCTCCACATCCTCAAGGCCTGGACAATGGTAGCAAGATCGAAGTCATGTGTGGCATAGTTCCTCTCATGCTCCTTAAGCTTTATGGACTCATAACCAATGACATGTCCATTTTTCATGAGGATTCCCCCAATTCCTTCCTTACATGCATTTCTACATACCACAAAACTTTCATTTCAGTCATCAATATTTAACACAGATGCACTAGTAAGTAATTCCTTCAACAGATTAAAATTCCCTTCACACTTAGGTGTCCATTCAAATTTAGTTCCCTTCTTTTGCAAAGGAGTGATGGAATGAGAAATATTAGAGAACCCTACTATGAACCTTCTGTAGTAACCAGCTAATCCCATGAAATATCTAACTTCTAACACATTTATGGGTGTTGGCCATCCTCTAATGGATTCAATCTTCTTTGGATCTATTGTTATGCCCTACTCTGAAATAGTGTGTCCCAAGTAATGGATCTTCTTTTGATAAAAAGAACACTTACTCAACTTGGCATATAATTGATGTTATCTTAGCACTTTCAATACCAGTCTTAAGTGATTTTCATGCCCCTCTTCAGACTTAGAATAGATAAGTATGCCATCCAATAACACTATGACAAACTTATCCAAATAATTTTTGAATATGCCATTCATTAAGAACATAAATATAGTTGGTGCATTGGCTAGTCCAAATGGAACCACTACAAATTCATAATGCCCATACCTGGTCCTAAAGGTTGTCTTATGAATGTCTTCTTCCTTGATTTTTACCTGATGGTATCCTGACCTCAGGTCAATCTTTGAAAATATCTTTGATCCTCTTAGTTGATGAAAGAGGTCATCAATTTTGGGTAGAGGATACTTGTTCTTTATGGTATACTTGTTCATTTGTCGAATGTCAATACACAGACTCAAGGTTCCATCCTTCATTTTGACAAAATGTATTGGTGCTCCCTAAGGTGAAACACGTGGACATATGTACCCTTTCTTCAACAATTGCTCCAACTTCATTTGTAATTCCTTTAACTCTGGTGTGCTCATTTTGTAACATTTTTTGACATTGGGGTAGCTCCTGGCACTAAATCAATTGAGAAATCTATCTCCCTTCTTGGTGGAAACCCTGGTATTTCTTGGAATACATCCTCAAATTCCTATAGTACCATGAAACCTTCAAGGCTTGGCCCCTTTGTATTTTTTGTTTCTTCCACATGAGTTGCATACAATTGACATCCTTTTCTAAAACATCTCTTCAGTTGTAAGGCTGAAATATCCCTTATAGAGATGGGTCTTGGAACTCCTTTCACAGTGCTCTATTTTCCATCTCCATCAAGACATGTAAATGTCTTGTTATGATAGTCTAGGACAACATGATGCTTGTCCAACCAATCCATTCCAATTAGAATATCATAATACCCCAATGGTATGATATTTAGATCATCATTTGTATTCACACCATTAAGACTTATGGAACATCCTCTGACCATATCATGAATTCTCCTTTTGGTTCCAGTGGATAGCTGAACCAAACTTTATTTTCCAAGTTTACTTTTCTCCAAATGTAATCTATCCACAATTTTAGGATCAATGTAACAATGACTTGCTCCTGAGTCAATCAAAATAGCAACAGGATGATTTATGATCTTACCTTCCACCTCGATCATATTGGACCGGTATTCTGCTTGTCGATCATCTAATGTTGTATACATTCTTCCCATATATGTGACTGTTGCACCCTCTTGTACGTTATGCATGGTCTTCACTCTATCCTTTCTGTGTGGTCAATCCTTGTACAGGTGATCTTCTTTGCATCCCCAACATTGGATGGGTGGTCTTCCTCTTTTTCCCAAGGAGTCTTCTTTCTTGGATTCACCCTTAGCATATTTATCTTGATGATTTCTATTAGGCTCATTCCTATTGAAGGGAGGTTTGAATCCTTTCCTCCTTTGATCGAGATTCTTCTTCTTCTTATCCTTCCAATATTTTTGTAGGGATTATCTTCCATATCCTTGTTCATATAGGTGTTTATCCTTCCTGATGGCCTCAGTCAACATATCGAGCTCATCATGCCTAATATTTTCTTTATAAAAGGTTGACATTCCACTCAAAAACCTTTGTATCTTTACCTTTTCATCATTCATAAACCCAACATATTTTAACAATCCCAAGAATTTCTTCTCATATTCTTCCATGATCATGCTTCCCAGCCTGAGTTCAAATAACTCTTACATTTTCTTGTAATAGAAATTCTATGAGAGGTACTCCTTATGGAAGTACTTCTTGAACTGCTTCCAAGTGATCCTACTCTCATTAATATGTTCAACTTGCTTAATTTGATCCCACCATATTGTACCTTTCCCATGTAAATGGTAGGTGGCAATCCTGGCTTCTAAGTTTGATGAATAGTTATGCAACTGAAAATATCTCCTGAGTCCAAGTAACCATGATTCAACATCATCTTACCTTTCTCTTTCACCATCAAAGTAGGGTCGCTTAAGCTTCCTCAGCTCTCCTTGCAAAATGTCCACTTCCTGTCTCCTTCTCTGGTGCCTAACAGGGGACACCTCTGGACTGCTTATGGGATATTTTGATGCATAAAAACAAAGTATGAGTAAGAAGGTGAGTGGTGTCTATGAGTTCTATTGGCACTTCTTGAATAACCAGCTCCTCCATGATCCTCTCTTCTTTCACGAAACCTTCCTTCTTCCTCTTTTTTTGAGTTTGATCCCTTATTTTTTTGCCTCTGTAATTGATTTAAGCTCTGCAACACTTGAGCATTTATCTAACTTTTCTCTCTCATCGGTCTCTCATTGTCTGCTTTGTAGCTTTCCACTTATATTTCCAGGCTTCTTAAAGTTTCTAATAATGTTTCCTTCTATCCTTTCCCCTTGTGTCGATTTGACTCTGTCTCTACATTACCAACTCTGGTATTCTAGCCTTTAGCCTCCTTATCATGGTTGGAGGCTCCCTCTCCTTTTTTGATTTATTCAATATGCATTCTGAGCGAACGTGTTTAAACCCATTACTTCTGCAAAATTTGCAAGTGACCATTTTTTTAGAATTATGCATATGATAAAAAAAAATTGGCAAACCATGTTACAAGTCTTTTTTGTAATACCCCAAGGACGCGCCCTAATTGTATTATGAATTGTGATTTTGTTTTATAGGCTGGTGAGCCAATTTTATATAAGCTAGTGGGATTATGTTTTATTAGGCTAGAGATCCTAAGTGTTAAGGTCAAGATCCTATTTTTGTATATGTAATCATGCAGAACATTAATAAAAAATATAAACATCATTGTGTGAAAACCGACCACGATGAATGAGTGATGGGGGTCTAAGCTTCCATAGAATGGGTAAGGGATTAGGGGCTGGAAGGTTGGAAAGAGAGGATAAGTGTTGAGCCTAGGGGCTTAAGTCCTTGGGAATAATATTTTAATATTATTCCAAAAGCCATGTGAAATATATGTTTTGTCCTAAGTTCTTGGAGAGGAACGCATGTTGATGGAGTTCATGCAACTTCATGGGTGACATGTGTCGACCCAGGCACATGCAGTTAAAAACTATAGAAGTCAGTCATGGAGGGGGTTGGTAATTTTGTCATCCTCCACTGAGTTCACCATGATATCGGGTTGAACCCATTTTGCCTCTGCGTCTACATTTGCTTACCCACGCACCGTGAAGGAAACCCTCACAGGAAAATTGCTTGCTCTTGCATTTTCCCATTTTCCATCCTTCGTCTAAACTCGCGGGTGTCCATGATCATTTCATTTTTTTTTCTAGGGAATCCTTACTTGAACCTTTAAGTCTCTGTGTGGGATCTTCGTACACCCTCACGCGTCCCCGAAACCTGATCCATGAGTCTGTCCTATATTGTTGGTTGGGGAAAATCGAATGTCCCTTAATTGTTGAGCCTTGTTATGTTGTAGCATCTATCTGTCACCAATTTTGGGAAGCCCGTGTTTGTGTTTCCAGTGGATTGTTGCGGTCACGCGGTGCTTGACTATGTGTGGATTGCAGACCATTATATGTTCATTGGAGCCTCATGGTTGCCCGACTATTTTGGAAATTGAGTTGAAGGAAACAGGTTGTCTAGCCTATGTGTAACACTCTCTCCATGTGAGGGAGGTGGTTGCGGTTGAAGAGGCAGTCTGTCAGGCCTATGATAAGCTATTTCTAGGTGAAGGAGTCTATTGAAAAGTGGTATTCTTCCAGAGAAAGTCCAACACCAGCTATGGAGCTCTAAGACTTCCTGATCCAGCCTGTTGTCGAGACCCATGGAGGGAGGTGAAGTGTTGATGGATTGTGCTTGTGAAGGTGTATACTTCTGGGTAGAACATGCATGTGGGGAATGAGAGTCCATGAGTAGTGGGTATAAGAAGGCATCCTGGGAAGAATCCTTCTGGTTATTCCATGCAGATTTCCCTGTAACCTTAGCCTAGACTAGGATTCCTTGCCTTGGGTGGAGCTTAGTCCCAGCTTGGGGGTGACCCACTGCTAAGCATGATGAGAAACATGGTCTAAGGCTGGGAGGTTCATGGAAGGCCTACATGTAGTTGGTGGAATTACCATGGTTTCAAAGATAAGTATCAGCTTATGCTTAATATTATGTTTTGCATGCATGTGATGCTTATATGTATCATGTATTTTGTTGTGCATATGAATTATTGTTAGTGCCAGGGATTATTTATGTTACCAGTAATCTTGTGCTTACTCTGAGTTAAATGTGTTTAATTTGATTTAAATGCATGTTATTAATTAAGTATGAGAATGGTGTTGTTTTGCATAGTAGCGTTTGCCTGACCAATGGGATGACGGCCCGAGGGACATTACAGTTTGGTATCAGAACCATAGTTTCAATGTTGAGCCTAAATGAGCTGGTTAAGTGGTCTTTGGACCCAAGGTATCGGGTAAAATTGAGTTTGTAAAGAACCAATTTTAGACCCTAAAATGTATCTGAGGGTCAAGGAGTTACTTGGTTGTGTTAAGAAGCTCAGGAGGACTAGTGGAAGATAAAATTGCAGCTAGCGTGGTAATTTACCATGGAGAGAGAGAGCTCAATGCACAAAGTGTTGGATCCATTGGATCTGATCGGAGGAAAGGACATCCCTTACGACCATTGGATCCAGAGAAGGTTTTGGAAGGATATCCAAGAAGCCTTGCGGGAGTTCGGTAGTTGGGACTTGGAGAGGGAAGCAAGGGTGAGAACCTCCGAGACCAAAACCTTGAAATCCTGAAATGATCTACACTGTAGATCTGGGAAAATATCTTGACCGTTGTATCAAGTAGAGAGTAAATCATGATTTCATCTTTGGGAAAAGCAAGTTGTGTTGATGTACAAACCCCGAAATGCCGAAAGGATCTACGCCGTAGATCTAAAAAAAAAAAAAAGGAATCTAACTGTTGGATTTCACGTTAAATCATGATTTTGGATTTCAACTATCAGGAGAAGTGGGATGTATGGATGCATAAACTACCGAAGCCGAAATCACGAAATCCCGAAGAGCCGAAGTAGTGGGTCGAGTTGACGTCACTGAGATGGAAGTGTACACATGGGTGTGTACCACATGCCAGTGGGTCAAAAATAAAAGTGAGCATGGTGGGACCTGATGATGTCGCCGAAGGTAATGTGGACCTTCTTAAGTACACCGCATGTCACCACTATGGTTGGTGATAGTTTTGTTGTGGGTCCGGAGGCTAGAAAGGTCAAAAGTTTGGAAGTTGGGAGTTGGAGAGGGAAGCGAGTGTGGGAGCCTACACGTCTAAAATCCTGAAACTATGAGTCCTAAAATCCCAAAAACTTTGATGACGGAAGGACCAGAGTGGATTTCATCCTTTGGAGGATGAGTAAATGTGGACTGTTGATCCACCCGATTTCATGAATTCAGTAATCGGAACTCCGGGAGATAGTTCTGTGTGCCTTAAAAATTTATGAAGGCCAAAAATCCAGGTAGCACCTAGCAGTTTAGAGTTTGATCATGGCCCATGGACGCATGGTTTGGGGACTAATAAAACGGGGGATATCGCCAGAAATTGCAGAGCCAAACAGAGCTCAGAAAATTCATGGAAACGAAACGTTTTCTTATTCATGTTGGTTTATGAATGTTGTAGTTTTATTAAGGGTTTAAGGCCTGACAAACTTTGGTTGACTGGACATTGTGTGTGAAGATTTCAACGAGTGTCAGGAAAGCCACGAATTGACGTCGAGTATAGAAATGGAAGAGGTGCAAATTGCCTCCAATTCAGAGAACGAAAGAGAAGGAAGGAATGTCCACTTGGGAGTCGAAGGGTCAAACATTAATGGGCAAGTAAAAGAGATGGATAAGGAAGGACATATGATGAAAATCATTGGAATATTGCAGAGAGATGCCCAAGATCGTCGAGCTAATAGCCGAAATAGGGATCGACAGGGTGAATTCAACTTAAAGATGTTGAAGAACCTGGAAAGAATAGAAAGGAAATTGGAAAAGGAGAGTGACACAAGCAAAATAGGGAGTCACAGGACCCCTAAGAGAAAAATAAGATCAAGGAGTGGTAGAAGACATTGTCATCACTCCCCAAAGCATTATGATAAGGAAGCACATAGTAGTTCAAGCCCATCCCCTACCAGAAAACACCGAAGATCTGGAGTGGATGAATTGAAAGGGGAGATGAACAAGATTAAGCCTCCTATGTTTGATGGAGAACATAAGAAGGAGGAAGATTCTGAAACATGGTTTTTTGGCATGAGGAAATATTTCCAACTGCTGAATTATTCCTCTCATGCAGAAGGAAGAATTGCAACGTATCAACTAAAAGGAAAAGCATCCATGTGGTGGGATCAGCGTGTGCAGGTGCAGCACGTTAGAGAGAAAGATATCACATGGAATTAATTCAAGAGGTATTTCAAGAGGAAATACCTGACTAAAATATACTATGACAGAAAGATGGAGTTCTTTGAACTCAAGCTGGGCAGCATGACCATTGATGAATATGAACAAAGGTTTTTGGAATTACTGAAGCATGTTCCATTCATCAAAGATGAGGCTGTCAAGATTCAGAGGTATCTGAGTGGACTGCCACCTCCCATTGGTGGCAAGATTTAGTATGATGATCCTAAGACTATGGAAGAAACAATAAGAAGAGAGAAATGCTTTAATATAGATTTAGGGGATATCCATAGTTATATAGACCCTAGAGTGGTGGAAAGTTTGCATTTATCAAGAAGCAAACATGAAAAGTCTTGGTTAGTGCAGTTGGCTACAGGAACCGAGAGGAAACTCATTGAGTTGGTTAAGTCTTGTCCTGTGGACATGAAGGGATTGAGCTCGAAGGTTGAATTGAATATTTTTCCTTTAGGCTCTTATGACTATTTAATTGGGATGGACTGGTTGGACCAGCACCATGCCCTCCTGGACTGTCGTAACAAGGAATTTACATGCCTAGATGAGGAGGGGAATCAGAAAACAGTCCAAGGAATTCCCAAAGTTGTGGTTGTTAGAGAAATCTCAGCAATGTAGTTGAAAAAGTGCTACATGAAAGGTTGTCATTTGTTTGCAGCCTATGTGGAGAAAGCATCCAGAGATGAAGTCTCAAATATTGGACACCATGTGGTACTAACAGAGTTTGAAGATGTATTTCAAGAGGTACCCAGACTACCTCTGAAGAGAGATATCGATTTCTCTATAAATTTGATGCCTGGAGCAGCTCCAGTGTCGAAAGATCCTTATAGAATGAGTATGCCAGAGCTGAAAGAGTTGCAATTGAAGCTTGAAGAGCTTCTAAAGAAGGAGTACATTCACCCAAGTGTGTCACCTTGGGGTGCCCTGGTCCTATTCATGAAGAATAAGGATGGGACGTTGAGGTTGTGCATTGATTTCAGATAGTTGAACAAAGTAACTGTCAAGAACAAGTATCCTCTGCCGAGAATCGACGATCTTTTTGATCAGTTGAAAAATGCGAAAATATTTTCGAAGATAAATCTCAGATCGGGATATCACCAGGTAAGAATAAAGGATGAAGACATCAGCAAGACCTCCTTTAGAACAAGGTATGGTCATTACGATTTCACAGTGGTATCGTTTGGGCTGTCGAACGCACCTATTGTTTTTATGTGCTTGATGAATGGTGTATTCAGGGACTATCTAGACAAGTTTGTCATAGTCTTCCTAGATGAAATTTTGGTGTATTCCAAGTCAGAGGAAGAGAATGAACAACACCTGAGGATGGTGTTGCAAGGGTTGAGAGAACACCAGTTGTATTCCAAGTTGAGCAAATGCTCATTTTATCAAAGGTAGATTCATTACTTGGGGCACATTATTTCAAAAGAAGGGATCGTCATGGATCCTGAGAAGGTTGAGGCCATCAGAGAATGGTCAGTGCCAAGGAATGTGGAGAAAGTTATATCCTTTATGGGTCGAGTGGGCTATTACAGAAGGTTTGTTGCAAGGTTCTCAAAGATAGCTCACCCTATCACTTCCTTGCAAAGGAAGGAGAAAAAGTTCTAGTGGACTGAAGAGTGTGAGAAAAGTTTCCAGTGATTGAAGCAGTTGTTAACCAGTCCTCCAATATTGAGGATTGCAGATCCAAATGTGGATTTTGTTGTGTGCACAGATGTGTGTAAAGAAGGATTGGGAGGAGTTCTCAGTCAGAATGGATTTGTAATCTATTATGAGTCCAGGAAGCTGAAAGAGAACGAAAATAATTATTCCACTCATGATTTGGAGTTGGCAACAATTGTTCACACTCTGAGGAAATGGAAACATTACCTCATGGGAAGGAGATTTGAATTGAGAATAGACTACAACGGTCTGAAATATTTGTTTGATTAGCCAACTTTAAATGCTAGACAAAGTAGGTGGCTAGAATTTCTGTGTGAGTACGACTTTGAGATCAAGCATATAAAAGGAAAGGAGAATAAAGTGGTTGATGCACTCAGCAGGAGGGTGCATGAATTAAATGCTACAGCCATTATCATGTATCAGACTAATATTAAAAGTAGAATTCTGGAGGCTGCAAATGTAGATCTCCAGTACAGAGAATTGGTAGCCAAGCTATAGCAAGGTAAGATGCCATAGAAGATGTAAATTTATAAATTGGAAACAGATTGAATACTATTGTACAAGAACATAATTTTTGTACCCAATGTCTAGTGCTTGAAACAAATGATTTTGCAGGAGATGCATAATGTACCTTATGCAAGGCACCCTGGATATCAGAAAACAGTAGCAGTTGTCAAGAGCCATTACTTTTGGCTGGGTATGAAGAGAGAGATCATTGAATACATTGCCAGATGTATGGAGTGCTAGAAAGTTAAAGCTAAGCATAGGCACCTAGAAGGGTTGTTGCAACCTTTACCCATTCCTGAGTAGAAGTGGGAAGTAGTAACGATGGTTTTATTATAGGATTGCCCAGAACAAGCAAGTTGCATGATTTGATCATGGTGGTGGTGGAAAATCTTACAAAAGATACCCATTTTATTCCACTGAAAACTACTCACAAGGCAACAGATGTTGCTGATATTTTCATAAAGGAAGTGCCACGATTGCACAGAATTCCTAAAACGATTGTGTCCGACAGAGACCCGAAATTCACCTCGAATTTCTAGAAAGGATTGTTCAAAGGATTCAGAACGAATCTGAACTTTAGTACATCTTATCATCCTGAGTCTGATGAACAGATAGAGAGGGTGAACAGAGTAATAGAAGACATACTGAGAATGTATGTGATGGACAAACCATCAAGATGGGAAGACTACTTGCACTTGGTAGAATTCGCCTAAAACAATGGGTATCGTGCATCATTGAAGATGAGCCCATTTGAATCACTTTATGGAAGAAAGTGCAATACTCCAGTGAGCTGGGATAATCCAACTAATAGAGCAGTAGTTGGGCCAGAGTTTCTCAAGGAGATGGAGGACCAAATGATAAAAATTAAGCAGAATTTGAAAGCTACCCAGGACAGAAAGAAAAGTTATGTTGATAAGAACAGAACCCACAGAGAGTTCAAAGTGGGTGATCATGTTTTCCTGAAAATGAAAGCTAACATAAGTTCCCTGAAGCTGGGAAGTTGTGCCAAGTTGGCAGGCAGATTTTTTGGGCCATTTGAAATCCTAGAAAGGATTGGGCCAATTGCATATATGCTTGCATTACCTGCATCTATGATTGTACATAATGTGTTTCATGTTTCATTTCTTAAGAAATATATACCTGATGCTAATCATATAATCGATTGGAATGTGATTCAGGTGGAACAAAAAGGTGTCCTGCAAGTGCATCATGTGCGCATATTGGACCGGAAAAAAAAACAACTCCGGAATCGAGCCATAGGACTCGTAAAGGTCCAATGGACCTGGTACGGTCCTGAGGATGCAACATGGGAACATGAAGATTCTATGCGGGCAGAATACCCGCATCTTTTTGAATATTTTGGAAATATTATGAATACTGTGTGAAAGTTGCACTGAGGACAGTGCAAAAATAAGCGGAGGGGATTGTAATACCCCAAGGACGTGCCCCAATTGTATTATGAATTGTAATTTTGTTTCATAGGATGGTGAGCCAAGTTTATATAAGCTATTTGGATTATGTGTTATTAGGCCGAAGAGCCTAAGTGTTAAGGTTGGGAGCTTGATTTTGTATATGTAATCATGCAGAACATTAATAAAAAATATAAACACTGTTGCGTGCAGAATGACCATGATGAATGAGTGATTGGAGACTAAGCTTCCACAGAATAGGTAGGGGATTGGGGGTTAGAAGGTTGGAAAGAGAGGATAAGTGTTGAGCCTAGGGGCTTAAGTATGTGAAATATGTGTTTTGTCCTAAGTTCCTAGAGAGGAATGCATGTTGATGGAGTGCATGCAGCTTCATGGGTGACATGTGTTGACCCAATCACATGTAGTTAAAAACTGTAGAAGTCAACCATGGAGGGGGTCGATCATTCTGTCATCCTCCATTGAGTTCACCGTGATGCTAGGCTGAACCTGTTTTGCATCTACGTCTGCATTTTCTTACCCACACACTGTGAAGGAAACCCTCACGGGAAAATTATTTTCTCTTGCATTTTCCCATTTTCCATCCTCCATCTGAACTCACGGGTGTCCGTTATTGACCTTTGTTTCGGTGTTTTTTCTAGGGAATCCTTACCTGAACCATTAAGTCTCTACGTGGGATCTTCGTACACCCTCACGCATCCCTGAAACCTGAGTCATGAGTCTGTCCTGTATTGGTGCTTGGGGAAAATTGAAGTCCCATAATTGTTGAGCCTTGTTATGTTGTAGCATCTATCTATCACCAATTTTGGGAAGCCCGTGTCTGTGTTTCCAGTTGACTGTTGTGGTCGCACAGTTCTTGACTGTGTGTGGCTTGCGGGCCATTGTATGTTTGTGTGGAGCCTCATGGTTGCCCAACTATGTTGGAAATCGAGTTGAAGGAAACAATTTGTCTAGCCTGTGTATAACACTCTCTCCAGGTGAGGGATGTGGTTGCATTTGAAGAGGCAGTTTGCCAGGCCTGTGAGAAGCTATTTCCAGGTGAAGGATTTTGTTGGAAAGTGGTATTCTTCTAGCGAGAGTCTAGCACCAGCTACAGAGCTCTAAGACTTCCTTATCTAGCCTGTTGTCGAGACCCAAAGAGGGAGGTGAAGCACTGATGGACTGTGCTTGTAAAGGTGTATACTCCTGGGCAGAATAGACATGTTGGGAATGAGATTCCGTGAGTAGTGGGTGTAAGAAGGCATCCTGGGAAGAATCCTTCCAGTTATTCTGTGCATATTTCCCTGTAACCTCAACCTAGACTAGGATTCCTTGCCTTGGGTGGAGCTTAGTCCCAGCTCAAAGGTGACCCACTACTGAGCATGATGAGAAAAATGTTCTAAGGATGGGAGGTTTGTGGAAGGTCTGCACATAGTTGGTGGAATTACCACGGTTTCAAAGATAAGTATTAGCTTATGCTTAATATTATGTTTTACATGCCTATGATGATTATATGTATCATGTATTATGTTGTGCATATGAATTATTGTTAATGCTAGGGATTAGCAGTAATCTTGTTCTTACTCTGAGTTAAATGTGTTTAATTTGATTTAAATGCATGTTATTAATTAAGTATGAGAATGATGTTGTTCCTCATAGTAGTGTTTGCTCGGTCAGTGGGATGACGGCCTGGGGGACGTTACATTTTTTTTTCTTTTCAATTCGTGAAGAACATATATGTATCAATCTACACCATATAACACTTCCATGTTATCCTTCATCCGATACATAATTCAATTATGCACAGGTGCTTCTTTCAAACCACCTTCCCAGGTGACCACGATGAGAAACCCTGGGCTAAATCCTTCCTTAGCACAATTTTGTCTCTAAAACAACCAAATTGTCCATTAACCCTTCTTCCCTCATCTCTCAACTGCATGTGACCATGGTAATGACCCTAAGCTTACCTAAAAAAGTGCTTATCCATGGCTTCAAGACTTCGAAACCTCAAAACCTTCAACCAAGACTCGATCAATGTTCCTCGTCCTCATTCACAATCAATGATCGAGATCCACTTTGGTACTTTGTGCTTAGAGAGTTCGACACTTTCGACCCATTCTTTCCCCTGGAGTACTCCATACCTGAAGTTCAGGATCAGGCACAATGCATCCTCCTCAAATCAATCACTCTAGTCCACTTTGGGACTCTAGCCTTCGGAAGTTTCAACCTTCCCTGCTTGCTTCTTCCTGGAACGATTTTACTCGGAGTTAAAAATCTGCTAACACATGTCCTCCCACAGATCAACGGTTTTGAATTGCTTCGTCTCTTCGGGCTTCAGTGATTTCAAACTCTCTGCCTTCACTCTCTCCCGGAGTGCTTTCACCCAAAGTCAACGATCCGTCGACATGTATACCTCACAAATCAACAGTATGGATCTACTTCGTCTCTTCATAGTTTTGATGGTTCGAGCACTATCATTTCACATCACTAAATGCCTTTCAATTTGCAGGGGCACACATCAGCGGTTTCGAGTAACCCACCTTTCGCCCCACAATTCTTTCAACACTGACATGTAACCCCTTGGTGAAACTGTGGTTTGGATTGTAGGGCCACCTTGGTGAATTAACTCCCATGAAAATTAGGCCCTAGCAATGCCTCCTGGTCATCAATATTTCTCTCCAATGGGATCTCAGGGTTGTGACTTAGCCTTTTCTTCACTTTCATCGGATGGCCCTTGTTCACCTTCCCTCTGATCCAATGATCCTAGATCTCTCTTGATCCCACAATGGTAATCACTCTCAAATTTAAAGGGGATGGTCATGAACCTTCAAACCCTTGCAAAGGACCTATGACATTCTAGCTCCTGCATAAACTTTGCAATTCCATTCCTCCTAAGCTTTTCGATTTCATGGTCGAAATTCGATCTCGATCACGAGACTCTGACCAACAAACCTGGCCCATACTAGCCCGGTGTTTCAACTAGGATCTTTGATACCAAACTGTAACATACCCAGACGCCCACAGGCCAGGGTACGACACCTTCAATCCCACCCTGGTTCTTCTTTCTCCTACCGATACCTTTTTAAATTAATAAGGATGCATAAAATAAAAGGAATTAACCACATGCACAACAATAACCAGAAAGCATGCATATTCTAATGATGTAATCAAACGTTAAATAAATACACAGCGAAAAAGATTCATATACAGGTAGATAATACCATAACAGAGAGCAGTTATCTTTATAAAAGAATAAACCAATTGGATGCAGACCAAGGATGTTCCACCCAACCATAGACGCTATTGTTCCAAAAACTCAACAACAATATCACCCCCGAGTCAGGGCTATGAATCCACAAGGATGGTTCTAGAGTGTTGGCTTCCCAAACCAGTCAGCACTCAATCTCTCATGGGATTTCCTATCACTCACAGCAATCCAAGTACCCATGTCTCTTCTACCCATCTTGCACCACCTAAGAGAATGGACCTCCACCCTTCTCTACCACGCAGTCCCTCAGGAAGTCCTTCTCCTTATTTTGGGCTCCAGCACAACTGGTCCAGAATCTCGATGCTGGAATTCTAAAGACTTGCAGCTGTGAAAAACATTGGACACAGGCCAAGCATCTCAAACATGCAGGCCTCAAGTGATGGTTGGATCACACCAGCGACCACTACAGCCAACAATACCATGGCTAATCTTCGGCAGTTTGGTTCCCTTTCCCAATTCAAGACACAAGTGAGGATGGATCCATGAGTGATAGGTAAGGATGGAATGAATTAATGAGTGAACAAGCGAATGAAGGAGTGAAAGAGATATCCTTCGAAACCCTCATCAGATCAGAGGCAGGTTTAAGTAATTCATGGGGAATCAAGAACCTCCTGGCCTTTCCCAATAATCCCACGTAATTTATCCACCCCCTTAGACCAAAGGGTAATTAAAATAGGAAATAAACATGTATCCCCTCAAGCCCCCTCTCTTGGGGAATCATAGCCCCCTATAACTCTAGTCCTTGTCCCTCTAGCAGCCAGCAATGTGTATATTATTAATAATGATCAAAACATTACATTTCTTGGGCACACTGGCCTTTTAATAATTGTTTGGGCACTCTGGCTTCTCAGCAATGTAACAATACATTATTTAAAATGGGGTTTTGAAACTCGGGGTGTTACACTATCACTGCCACTATCATTTCTTTTGTTTCATCATCAACTAGATCCACTCACAACTACATGCAACTCATTCCAAAATCACCAAGAGAATATATCAAACCATATTCCCAACATCACCACAACCTACCTCTATTCATATACCAAACATGTGCCAAGATCACCATCAAGTTCCTCTAATATTGCACCATATCATTATCAAGATATGTGCCTCAATTATGTGTCAAACCATGCATCGAACCATGAAACATAACATCACCAAGATGTGTCTCATCATGTACTAACATCACCAAACATGTACCATAACCTCATCAAGATATGCGTCTAAACCATGTACTAAACATGTGCCAACATCCATAATCTGTGTACCTCAAACATGTGTCATATCACTCATGATATTCCTTAACCATATACCAAAAGATATCCCATAACCATGAACCATAACATCACCAAAATATACCTCAACATATACCATACCATCACCAAGATATAACCTTCAAAACATGCATATAAACATATCTTTAATCTTGTAGCAACCTTACCACATCATCATACCTTGTTGAAACCTAGAAAAAACATCCCCTTTACTTTACCTCATCCTCGCTACCTCATATTCGCCAATAGATCAAGTGTTCACTAGATAGATATTCAATGAAATTGTGTGTAAGAATGAGATACTCTTGATGTGTATTTATACTCTTCCATGTAACCTCTTTTCAATCACTTTACCCTTAATTAATTTCTTGTTAGTAACCACTTTACCCTTAATTAATTTCTTGTTAGTAACCACTTTACCCTTAATTAATTTCTTGTTACAATTGTTTTACCCTTTTTCCTAATTTTAGGGTAATAACAGTATTACCCTTTTTCTTAATTTTAGGGTCATAATTGTTTTACCTTTTTTTCCTAATTTTAGGGTCATAATTATTTTACCCTTTTTCCTAACTTTAGGTTCATAATTGTTTTACCCTTTTTCCTCATTTTAAGTTCATAACTATTTTACCCTTTTTCTTAGTTTTAGGGTCAATCTGTACTTTCTTGTTACAACCAATTTTTCCGACTTTGTAACTGTTTAGGGATTCTTAGCCATTCTTTAGGGCTTCCAACTTCATGAGGCCATAACTCCTCAATTGTGAGGAACCACATGGTGTTCCACCTACCATTGGAAATGGCATGATGATAACTATCCATCCATGAGTATGTTACCTACATTTACATTTTCCTTCACATTCAAATTCCCCAAACAACTTCTAGTTCCACAACCACACCTTTGGGGCTTCTTGTAGACTTCGTCAATTACACTCGTCTCTCAGACTTCTTCTAGGGATGACATCAATCAACTTCTCGACAATATCAACCATACAAATGACAACCAACTATCCAACGATCAACCAACTTTCCAAGAATATCGTCCACATATCTAGCACTTCTAGACTCCTCCAAGGGTTTAATAGATCACATCTTTGTCTATTATGGACTTCTACAAGGGTTTAAATCAATAAAAACCAATTGTCTAAACCAATTTTCCAACAATCCCCCCTTTGGAATTGATGGAAACATTAATGGTACGCATTTATGGAAACACTCATGCTCATGCTCCCCCTATGACCATCACTCCATGTGTCTCCATGCCATTGATCTTGTCTCTCCCCCTTTGACATCAATGGAAAAGGGTATCTCGTTTTGGGGCTACTCCCCTTGTCTTCATGCTTATGATATTTCTCTTTGTCTCCATGCCTCTGTTATTTCTCTCGATATTCATGCCTTTGTTTTTTTCTCTCCAATGGCATTATGGGAAGAAGAGAAACTCCCCCTATTAGTATGTCTCCCACTATCTGCATGCTACTAATCTTCCTTTCTGTATTTATTTCTCTTCCCTTGACTTGTCTGCAAGATGTCATGTAGATCAATGTAGGGATTGTTGTATCTGCTTCCTTTCCTCTCTTCCAAAGTTTCTTGTCCATTGGTGTATTCTCATGTAATTCACTAACATATATAAAAAGAATTCAAATATACTTCAAGTCTTCAATATTTATCATTAATGACCATACTATTCAATAATATCTCCTCTAATGATGTATCTTTTGTTGATGATTTCTCTTTCCTTGTTATGTTATTCCTTCCATTTCTTTCCTTTCTTTGACCAACAGATTCCAACTATTAATATGATTTTATCCACTATTACACATATTCTCTTACTCGTTTCTTTTGTACCTTCCAAGTGTCTCATGAATCTATCTATGTCCATATGTCACTAACTATCCATGACGCTGATACACAGCTATCCACAATGTTGACCCATATGTCAATGTACTATTCTAATGAATTCTTGAAATTTGTTGCAGCTGATCATCACATATTCCTACCTAGAATATTCCATACAATCATGAATCTCTACCTGAAAGGTGTGCCACTGGTATTATTTTTAATTGTTCATTGATATCTACATGGGAATGTATTCTAAAATCTAATCCTCAAGCAATCAAAATATCTTGACGCATTCTACACTTCTTTCATCAAACCACTTTGAACCTACCTTTCCAAAATATGTGAACACTTCAAACTACTCTATGATCTATATATCTACCACTTAGACTCCCCTTGTTTAATATACATGTTTATAGGGAGTCTCCAAGCTGGATGGATTAGAAAAACATCTGCTATGATGCGGAGTAATATTCATCTTCATCTATGGTTTCATCATCTTTCTTAGTTCTGGCATATTCCTCTTTTCATGTAGATTCATCATTTTCCTGACTTCTGGAATATTCTTCTTGTCCTGTAGGTTCATCCTGTTCTTGCACCACTACAAGTTTTATGAGTACAATCTCTAGAACCTATTCTTCTTGGTTTTCTTTTCTTCTCCATAATTTATTGTAATTAGCATTATTGTTTTCTTTCATGGTGTATTCCATCGTACTTCTGCAATTTTGAGCTATGTGTCCAAGTTTGTGGCAAGTATAAAATTCA
>ML799147.1:73730-84589 GCA_009831015.1 Picea engelmannii
GGATAGTTGGTTATTTTAGACCTAATGATGTTTTGAATATGTATAAGTTGATCCCACCCAGAGCTAGGTGAGATGAAAATTTTATTAAATAATTTATTCAGGAAGAAGTTGAAAATGATGAATTGTAGATGGATTATTTAATTAGAGAATGGTGGAGTGATCTTAATTCTTTCAAAATTATAGGAGAAAAGATTTACCTTGTTCCAAGATTATAGAAATCTCCCATGTTGCTTTCCTTCATTCTATGTCACCTCTCTGGTGAAAATAATTCTTTTGAATTCAATTTGGGTTGAGTTCCCTTTATTCACCAGGTTATCATAGGGAAGGTTTTTAATTGGGCACATATCCTTTCTGCAAACATCAAACAAGAGGTTCAAAAGTCCCAAGAGGCAGCCCTGGGATACTATCCAAGATTCTTTATGTTGGGTTACCTAATCAATGTTGTTTATGAAATTACCCATTTTCCCCTGTTAGCTTGGATTTGGACTCCCTCTTAAGAAGTAGCTCACTTGTACTTCTCTTAAATGTGGGCAATTAACTACAATAATTTTTTCTATGACATATGTAATTTCTTCATGAATCCTCTACATTTTCTTTTGAAAAATATGTCATCTCCCATATTCACCACAGAGGCCATGAAAACTATCAAGGATATTGGTTATTGGTTTGTTGATGAGGAATCCTCATACATCATAATTTCTGGTTGTGAAGGGGCTCCCCATCTCTTTCCTAGATATGTCCCAGATAGGCTAGCATTGAGAGAAATTGCATATCAAATTGTTAGTGTTGACATTGTAGCAACCCTATCAAAAAATTAAAAAAATAATAAAATGGCCTACATTCCCAATTTCACTAGGAATTTTTACTTTAGTAAATGAAAAACATGCTCAGAAAGAAGTGTATCAAATAGATTGAATCTAGTTGGCCCAAGGAAATTTCAAAAAACACGATCCATTGTTAAAAAACATTGTGCTATGGTCAAACGTAAACCATATATCCATGAGGATGATGCATATGATATTATTTTTCAGAGAGAGACAAGTTTTTATGAAGTATCTCAAAGAATTGTTGTTATAATAATAGTTCTAAATTCTCAAACTTCATTGATTGGAAATTTAAACAGAGAAAGAATTTTCTTAAAGAAAAGAATGAAAAGAAGGGGATTGAAGAAATCAAAGTTGATGAAGACAAGGATGAATCATTCAAGTCTGAAAATTCACAAGACCACAATACTTATACAACATAGACATAGGCAGAAATAAAATATCAATAGAGGATTGCAACAGGAGAACAGGATTTGATCAAAACTATAATCCATACCCCTATCAATACGTTCGAATTCAATGAAGAGTTTGACACCAGCTCATAGATGGAGCACTCCTAAACAATAGTTATGCATATTACTACTTATATTGATATTACTCTCGTAACTAAAATTCCAGGAATATTGGTTGCAACCTCTTTAGACCTTAACAACCTCCATCCTATACAAGATATTGTTTTATCCTTGGAAAACTATGTTTTTTATTATAAAACCATAACTATGGTGAGGAGAAATTCCAACAAGAGGAAAACGGATCACCATGAATAAATCACACAAGGAGTAACCCAACTATGGAATGTCGCACACTTAAATGATGAATAATTTGCAGAGGAAGATGTTGATGCTCTGGGAGCATTTTCCAATGAAAACAAATGGTTTGTAAGTAAACTATCTTCTCAATTAGAGAAAGAGAGGGAAAAAGTGGAAGAGTCACAAGAGAAATTGAAATCACATGAACACATTTGGTCATAGGAACATGAGTTCAAGTTGAAGGATCTTTCAGAAGCAAAAAATATCTCCTTAAATACCATTGTGCAATTGACAACTAAAATATATGAGATTAAAGATGAACATAACAGGAAAGTGGTTATGTTTCTTGATGAGAAATAAAAACTGAGAAAAAATTATGAGAATTGGGTGGATTCTTTGACTGCTCAATTAGATGAAATTTAAATCAAAATTGAAAATTCTGAAATTATAAAGAAAGAAGCAACAGAGTTGAGCAACAAACGGGCTTCCTTATAGGAATTACTTTATACCAAATTGTGTGTTATCAAAGAGCATCATGAATAGGTATTGAAACTATCTACATGATCTCAATCATAATTTGAAAAAGAAAAGGATACATGCGCTTTATTTGAAAAACTGAAAACCTGGGAAGCGTAGAGAGTTAATCTTCCTCAAAGTTACTCCATTTTATTTGAAAAATAAAAACTACATATTCAAGCATTGCTTGACTCCTGGCACATCAACTTTTTATTCTCATAGGATCTAATCAGAGAAAAAATCAAGAGTTGCTCATACTTATGGGATCTAGCTCTATATATTATTTAAGATTACAATATTCCTTCGGTGCAGTTTCTAGGGAAATATGTACCTTTGTAGAATCTGAAAAGGGTAATCCATTACTTGGGAGGAGAGGAAGAGAGGAAAGAACAACTAAAATACAGCAAGGAAATTGAGAAATTTTGATTGCAAGAGATACGAAGAGCTTGTGGGTTAGCATTACATGGATTATCTTTATTACTTGTAGTAAGGATGTTTGAAACTTTCATTCATAAATAATGAATTAAATTCAAGCTTAGTTTAATTTATATAGATAAGCTTTATGCCCTGGACAATATCTATCATTTTGGAATTGCCTACTCCACTTCAAATATGGAAGAGAAGGATTTATGTTGTGAATTGTATTTAACTTCTTCATAGAATTAGAGCTAATGTGGAATCCAAACACATATGTTTGGGATATCCAATTATGATCACTTTCCTCACTCATCATGAATGAAATAAAGTGGAAAAGGGAACAAGATACTCATAACATTGAAGGGACAAATGTAAGTCTAATTGTTAAAGAAGAATACCCTATTCCTTCCAAAGTGACAGATGGACACGATGAGTTTATCAAGGATCTTAGACGGATTGCAAGAAATAATTAGAGAATTACATTAACTCACTATGAAGAAATAATATAGTTACATTGTAATACCCCCAAGTTGATCCCCAATTGTAATTGTACATATGTTTTATAGGTTAGCGATCCAGGATAGTATGAGCCAGAGTGCTTGTGTATGCATATGTGTTTTATGTCGAAGTGTCTGTGTGATTATTAGGCTGGAGAGACTAGATTCTAAAAGGCCAGTGAGTTTATGATTGTAATATGTAATCACTCATATTATTAATAAAATACATCATTGTTATAGATCAAGTCAAAGGAAAGAGTATGGGGGGCTAGGACTCCACCAGAGGTAAAGGGGGATACGGGCTTAAGGAAAAGAGGCCAAGTAATTGGGATTAAGCCTAGGAATAAAATAATAATGCTCCTAAAGTCCTAATTCTTAAATTATTATGTTATCCCAAGTTCCCAAGGGAAGGGAATTAAATACAAGAGGGGAACAAGTGAGTTCCTTGAGTGCCAAGTATCAAAAAGTGCACATGCATATTTAATGTTTGGAATTAGTGTAATTCTCATTCGTTCATTGATCATTCATCCATTATTTCCTGGAGATATGTGAATCTATGGAGATTTGGGGTGACCCTATAAATCCTTGTTGTTTTGGGTTAGAAGAGGCGGGTTTTCAGGAATGTGGAGCAATTCTCTTGGGTGAGAGAATTGTTGGGATTAGGTTTCTCTATGTGATGGCTTGGTGGTGTCATAACTATTTGAGAGCAGTCGTGTGTTCCAAGTTCCATGGAACTATTAGACTTCTTGGTCGGTCTATTGTTAAATCCCTAGAAGGAAAGTGGGACAGCCAAAGGATTGTTGAGCACAGAAAGGGTACACTTCCTTGTGTGGGACACATTGTGGGGAATGAGAGGCTATGAGGTATAATTGTTGCTAGAGTTGGTACCACTATCATTTCCTTGTTTTGTTGAGTTTTATCAAACCTTTCTGAGACTAGTGAAAGTAGCCTTTACCCTAGTGGATTATTATCCCCAACTTGAGGGTGACTCTGTTGTTGAGAGTATATGAATGGTAGATTCTATGACTGGGAGGAACGTCTGAGGTATGCATGCAGTTAGAATTTTACCATTAAAAATAAGTGGCATTTTATATGTGTTTATGTGCCAATTACTGTGTGTATGTTATGTTAATTATTTATTCTTAAATTATACATATTTATGAATGAATTTTATTCTTTTATTACTACATATTTATTGCATATGCATGACATATTAAGTTAATTAAAAGGTATCAGAGATCATTCTTGAGTTTGTTGGTAACGGGAAATATTACATTTTAGTATTGGAGGAATTTTCTTTCGCATGGATCAGCTTGGGGTTGGGGACGTTACAGATTGGTATCAAAGCCATAGGTTCAAACACTGGACCTACATATCCCAATTGTAAGTGTTTCATGGAAACCTACACAGGACACCTAGCTAAAGCATACACAAACAAAGCTTATCAAGAAAAGGAAGAGAGATACACAATGAATAATGAGAATCAATGCATATTATGATCTAATCAATGAGTGAGTGATCTTCACTCATATAGTCAATGACATCCTATAGTTAGGAATGCATGCATAATAGTGATGGTCTAAGATTAGAAATTCTAAAATAGAACTAGTCAGTTAACTCCCACTGAACTAGTGTGTCGAAAATAGAAATTTCTCCAACACCCCCCCTGAACATCACTATGGAGTAAAAAATGAGTCCCGACTACTAGGAAATTTTAGGTACTCATGTACAATGCAACTAATAAACACTGAATAAAAACGAGGAAAGAGGGAAAACCACATGGGAACAAAACCCCCCCTCAGAATTTGATGTGTCAAAAGAAGAAAATGGCAGCTACTAGGCAATTGTGTTCTTCACTGCAAGACGATCCCTCAAAGTCTGAAACTTCTTCTCACTAAAAGTCTTCATGAAGATTTAGAAATATTTATGGGTCTGATGAAGTCCTTTGGAAACATGTCGGGCCTTGTACCTCTTGATCCTATGGACCCATCTACACCTGAAAATATTCATTTTTGGTGGAAGTGGAACCAAATGCGAAGTCTGATTCTTTAGGAGTGAGTCATACTCCTTCTGCATGGTTTCTTTCCATAATGGATTGCCCACAACCTTATTGTAGTTTTGCAGATCAGTGGATTGATCCATATAGCAATGCATGGGCATCGCAGGTTCTGAAGTTGAAAGTACATGAGAAGGCTCCTCATGCTTAGATCGAGTCATCCTCGAATCCAATGGATTCCCTACAAGGTTGCATGATGCCTAAAGTGTGGTATGTGCCTTCTTAGGCATCTACTAAAGCTTTGACGTTGGCTTCTTATCTAACTGTACTACCTTCTTATTTCCATGTACAGAATCTGAGTGTATGGAATCATCTTTGATGTCTGAAACTGATGGAAGCACAAGAGTATATGCATGTTGCACTGGAGTTGCATGCAAAGTACTCTCCTTATGTGTAAGTAGAATAGAGGAGTCATTCTCAGAAAACTTAGTGAATTTATACAACCTTGACTTTTGATCCACCTCAACAATTGCAATGATGGAATTGTCATGCATGCCAATCACTGAAACTGAATCTGTTGTAAATTCAATCTTTTTATCTTTATGAATGATCTGATAAACTGAGAGCACATTCATAGAAAGCTTTGGAACATGTAGAACATTCTCAAAACTAACATTGTGGAGTTCCACTCTCCCTTCTCCTGCTATTGCTACTAGATTATCATCCCCCGTGAGAATAGGGGGTCTTGAGCATGGAATCAAAGAAGAGAAAACTTCCTCTTTCGCTACCATATGATGGGATGCACCAGAATCTATAATCCATGAATCAGATGAGGAATTAATTGAAAAAAGAGCATGATGATTACCTTTCTTAGGAGCATGATCTTATTCCTTATGCTTCTTGACTCCCTCTGGAATGAATTTTCCAAGGTTGTTCTGTTGAAGTGCTTGTGCCATAAGATCGATATGTTTCTTCATGCATGTGGATTCTTCATGATTCAGCTTATTGCAGTAAGTGCATTGTTTTCCCTTCTTCTTCTTCTTGGAATCTGAAGAGTCTTTGGAACCTGAAGAATCATTAAAGGGTTTGGAATATCCCTCCTTCTCGTTCTGTTTGGATGACCATTTTCCATCATGCATGGTGAGTGCATGTGCTTTGGGATATTTCATGAGGCCCATTTGTATGAGTTTTGTCTACTCTTGTGTAAGAGACTCAATGAATTGAGCCAACGTAGGCATTCTCCAATTTGTTCCAAAAAGACATCTGCCAGAATGGAAATTGGAGACATATACAGTGTATTTTGGTCCTAGCTTGGCCAAGATTGTTAAAATAAGTTGTTTCTATTGTGTAGACTTGTCAATACCACATTCACCCAAGCTCAAAATCAAAGATTTAAATTTAGTAAATAAATCTTGTATATTATCAAAACTTTTAGGGTCTAAGGTATTCAACTCTACCTCAAGCATATGACCTCGCATCTCATCATGTTTTCCAAAGAGTCCTTCGAGGGTGGTCCATATCTCATTTGGATTCTTGTATGCAGCAACATTAAACCATAAATCAGTGGATATTAACTCAAGAAGTAGTCATGTGGCCTCATCCTTACGGTTCACCCATCTCATCTTCTCAATCGTTGATGTAGGTTATGTTTTTATCACCATCATCAAATTATACAGATTTACTTCTGAGTTGAAATTATGCCTTGAGCTTCCAATCAAAATAATTCTACGGTGTGAGGATTACCACCAAGTTTGATTGTATAATAGTTGTCCTATCCATCTGTCCCACTGTTTCTAAGAACCTCTAAAAATTTACTCTCAATCTGCAAGTGAAAAAATAAGAAATCAAGGCAGAAAGGGCACTTTAAGTGAAAATTCGTATCAATTTTAGGAGACGATCTTCTGACTTAATTTCTGAGAAAACGATGAGGAATCTCGGAAAACGATTGAAAACCCACTTGCAAAATGGGTCGATTTACTTCTCCATGGAGACGTTTCCTCAAAAACTAAATATTTTGGGGGCAATCATTGTAGAAAGGTACGACCACGGATTCGTATCAGTTTCAAGAGGCTATTTTCCGGCTTAATTTTTGAGAAAATGGTGAGAAATATTGCTAAACGGTTGAAAACCCACTTGTAGAATATGTCCATTTACTTCCCACGCTAGTCGTTTCCTCAAAACTTAATATTTTGGGAGCAATCACTATAGAAAGGTACAACCATGGATTCGTATCAGTTTCAGGAGGCTATTTTTTGGCTTAATTTCTGAGCAAATGGTGAGGAATCTCGCCAAACAGTTGAAAACCCACTTGTATAATGGGTCAATTTACTTCCCTCGTGAGTCGTTTCCTCAAAACGTTAATATTTTTGGAGAAATCACTATTGAAAGGTATGACCATGGATTAGTTCATCGAAACTCTGATTTTCATTATTCTTTGGCTTGTCTAGCTTGCTCCAAGCAGCGTAGCTCTAATACCATGTCAGTGTTTCATGGAAACCTGGACAGGAGACCTAGCTAAAGCATACACAAACAAATTTTATCAAGAAAAGGAAGATAGATACACAATGAAGGATGAGAATCAATGCATATTATGATCTAGTCAATGAGTGAGTGATCTTCACTCATATAGGCAATGACATCCTATAATTAGGAATGCATGCATAATAGTGATGGTCTAAGATTAGAAAGTCCAAAATAGAACTAGTGTTACTCCCACTGAACTAGTGTTACTCCCGTTGAACTAGTGTTCCGAAAATAGAAATTTCTTCAACACCAATGACAAAGCCACAGGTTCAATATTGAGTATGCATGGAGCCATATGACAACATGTAGAAGCTAAGTTGTGGAAATTAAAAATTCATAGGATTTTGCCAATGTGCTTGTTAAAATCATTCCCATGGAATAGGGGGGGAATTTGAGGGAAATGATCCCATGAGTTAAAATTCCCAAATTCTAACCATTGTTTGGGTTTTTTCGGGCTTACAGTTGGTCAAATTCTAGAGTTGCAGTGTAGCTATGGAGAAATTGTGTGAAAATCCCCAATTCATGAGTGCATTCGAGTAAAATTTGTGCGCATAAATTCCAATAAGTCATGCATAGATGTAATTGGTTATACAAAGGAACAAAATTGGTTGCAACAAGCTTAATTGCAGAGTTCCATTGCAGCCTATGTGGAAAAATTGAAATTTATGCAATTTTGAAAAGAAAAAAGAAAAAAAAACAAATTTGGAAAAAATTGGGTATTTTTCCATACATGACATCAACATGACATGGTGGTGACATGGTGACAAAGTGGTGGTGACATGGAAAAGGTGATTTGGAATGCCACGGTGTTAGGTCCATTGTGGTAGGAGTACATTGGCAGTTGGTGGAACAGTGGTGGATGACATGGGTGGTTGTGTGAGACATTGGTATAGCCAATAACATAAACCATTATCACATGGCTAGTAATTGGTTTTGGGTTATGGCCCTTTACCATGAGACACCACTCAAATCATGCCACATAGCACAAGGAAACCATTGTCACACCACAAAAGGATATTAACACCCATGCATGTTTGGGATGCGACATGGCCTCTCCGTCGTTGATCGTTGGAGGGTCATTGGCCATTGGCCAATTATGCTCTAATTTTCTAGAAAATGCAAATTACTTATTTTTGAAGATTAGGGTCAAGCTCAGTGGCAAGAGCACAGCTACTATTGAAACTTATACACAGTTTCAAAAAATAATACATAAAAATTAGTGTGTGGAGGGATTGGTTGGATTCTTGTGATCTTGGAGTGGAGGTGCCAAAATAGGGGGAAATCCACTATTATGGGCCATGATTTGGGGATTTTTGGGATTTTCATAGGAGGAAAAGGGTCCCCATATGGAAAATATGGAAAATTTTATTAACTCAACATTTTTCATACTCATCAAGCCAAACAACTCTTGTTTAATGAAGTTTTTCTAGAAATGAATAGTTTGGGAGATATCCAATTTGGCTAAAAATTCAAAGTCTAGAAAAATGGTTGAAAAAGAACAATGTTGTCATTTCTAGATTGTTGTAGTTTTTTACTAGTGCATCAAATTTACAATATGAGAGTTTTTATGAATTCCTTGTCATACTTTTTAACTGTGTGTCCCATTAATGTCTCTTTTGTTCCTGACATATTTACTTCTACAATTGGAAAAAGTTGGTGTTTGGGATTAGTTGCACTAAAACGAAAAGTGTGCAAAAAGAGTAAATTGGTAATGTTTAGATGACAATAACATGTTTCTCATAACTGAAAATGGAGCAAGGAGATAGTCATTGGAAAGGTCTTGGAAAGACTAATCCATTTATGTACATGTAACTTTGAAAGGAGTAACAAAATTCACAAGAAGTTAGAACAAAAATTTATGATTCACTTAAGGGGAAAAAGTATGCATGCTTTATCTGGAACGTTCAAATTGTTGGGCCATATGAACTTTGATAATATAGTAAAAATAAGCATTAAACAAGCAGTGAGAGACATGCCAAATATTGTTAAACCTTCAAATACTCTTTGCAAGCAATGTCAACATGGAAAATAGACAAGAGAAAGCTTCAAATCAAAGGAGAACTCAACAAGGAAACACTCAACAATGAAGCCATTGGAACTCGTTCATACAAATATTTGTCGACCTACAAGAAAAAAAAGTATACAAGGTGAAAATTACTTCATGTTTCCCATTGATGATTAGTCTAGAATGGCATGGGTTATGTTTCCAAAACAAAAATATCAAGCGTTTGATCATTTCAAAGCATTTTAAACCTTGGTTGAAAATGAAATTGATTTGAAAATAAAATTCTTAAGCTCAGATAGAGGAGGTGAGTTTATCTCAAATAAATTTGAAGAGTTTTGTGAACTTCATGGAATAGAGAGGCATTTTTCAACTACAAGGATTCCACATCAGAATGGAGTGGTGGAAAGGAAGAATCAAATAGTACAAGAGATGGCTAGAACAATGTTAAATGAAGCTAAGTTATCAAACAGGTTTTGGAGAGAAGCAATCAAAACCACAGTCCACATTTTAAATAGAGATAAAATCAGAGTCAACAAAAACAAAATAACTTATGAATTATGGAAGGGTAGACCAGAAACATTTAAATACTTCAAATTTTTCAGAAGCAAGTGCTACATAAAAAAGAGATGATGAGGACTTGGGAAAATTTGACTCCAAAGATGATGAAGGTATATTTCTTGGTTATTCATCAAGAAGAAAGGCTTATCAATGTTACAATAAAAGATTAGGAAAAATCATAGAGAGTGCCAATGTGAAAGTGGATGAAGTAGGGAATTAGAAGGTTAAATCACATGTTCAAATAGATGGTCCAAGATGCAAACAAGAAGAAGAAGGAGAGGGAGAAGAAACATAATGTCAAAATACAAAGACACCATCTATATTTTTCCAAAAGAATCGTTAAGAAAATAAAATTCTTCGTGATAAATATATGGGAGTGCAAACTAGAATAAGATTGCCAAGCAGACTAGAACATGCAAACTTTATTTGTTATCTAAAATAGATCCTAAGAACTTTACATAAGCTAGCAAAGACAAGCATTGGATTGATGCCATGGAAGAAACGATGACTCAAATTGAGAAGAATGAGACATGGGAAATTGTTCCAAGACCAAAAGATAAAAATGTGATTTTCACCAAGTAGGTTTTTAGGAACAAGTTGAATGAATATGGATAAGTAATCATAAATAAAGCAATATTGGTTTGTAAAGGCTCTGCTCAAGTTGAAGGTATTAATTTCAAAGAAATATTTTCCCTGGTTGCATGACTAGAAGCTATCATAATGTTTTTGGCATTTTGGATGTTTCAATAACTTCAAAGTCTATCAAATGGATGT
>ML799147.1:85784-106411 GCA_009831015.1 Picea engelmannii
CACTTGTATAACATTATATCCCTTTCATATCCAACCACAAAATGGCCTCACACATGGCTAGATATATTGGAATTCATTATTATAGCAGGAGTATGTCTCCTGACTTAACTTGGTTATGATATCATAACCAACATAACATAATATGAAATTAAATATCATATAATTTCATTCAAGCATTAACCAACATTTGTACACTCAAGATCTTCTACCTTTACACATGAATTCAGATACTTAATCTTAACTAATGGAATTCTTACCTCAACTCCCTTCAGCATTTATGCATTATAAGCAACCAAATGCATACCTGCATGGTTGTTATCAATTACTTGATGCTACCTGATCAATTGGTATTTGTAGAATCTCATAGGCTCCCTTTACCAACCCCTTGATCAGCATACTTACTATCCACATTTGTCTTATTACATATGGATTCCATAGATAGCATCAACATCTTCATCAACCATGCTATATTATTTTTCCTAGACACATAATCCATCATTAGCAACATTCCGATTGCATAGAATAATTATTTCATACATAACAACATACCACTCTGAGTTCACCGACATTCCATATGCATGTCAATATGCACCAAGAATTCAATCTCAACATGCCTACTAGTGCACATGCATTCTATATTTCTAATATGGATTCTACATCACTTCTAGTATGCTATCCAATACATAATTTTTTTGTCTTTGTTTATTTATTTTATGTGTTGTAGATGGTTGTCCTTGAATTCATGTAGATCCTTGCTACCTTATGTCCTCTCGTTCTTCCCAATTGTTCACTATTATTCTCTGACCTGGCCATTTTCTATCCAAGTCCCACTTGGTCATTTTGCATTTCCATCCAGTATATCCTATTGGAAACTACTTTCACTTAGGCAATCATGCCCCAACCTTACCATGTTGGAACCTTCCTGCACATTGGAATGATTTACTTTATAGCATTCCATAATCTAACGCTATATTATTTTCCAACTAGATTAACCATTAACATTATGACATACATTGTCATTATTTCTAGTTTTCCATTGACTTTCTCAATTTTAAAACACTTTTCTTCACTTCACTAATTGATTCCCTATGAACCTCTACTTATCCACTCAAATACTAAATTTCTCCTAATGGAATGATACATCTCTCCATTGGAAAATTTTAAGTGAATAACTTCTATTATTATATCTCTTGAATTCTTTGTACCTACAACCTACTTCCATTGTGCTCTCTTACCTTCCTATGCTTATTGTTGACATCCTCCACCTGTTGGATTCCTATTTTATGTGAGAATATTTGTTTATTATCCTTTGCAAGACATTCAGACTCTGTAGTAGTTGAATACTAATTTTTCACTTCTCTTTTTGATCCCTTTATCAACCTCATTGATTGGCATTTTCAACATACTGAAATTTTTCATTTATGTCATCTTTTCCAACTACATTGGCACCCACATTGTGGTACCTTTTTCTATCATCACAATTTATTCCTAAATTTTATCCAACTCATGAATCCACTTCAATTTATGGAATTATTCTCTTTTATTATGAATTATAATTTTAATTTATAACTATTATCCCATATGCATTATGTTCCTCTTTATCATTATACTAGCTTCTTGGATCCTCGATCCTTCTAGAACAGATCTACACATAATATGTTGTTTTACGTTTCCATTGACACCCTTTATAGTGAGTGGATATTCACTATTCCATCCACTAAATTGTTTACTCTCACATTATGCTTCCACTGATCACTTTGATAGCAAAAGTGGATGTACTGCTCTAATTCCCTTTAACATGAATTGTTAGCTTCCTTGCCCCAAGAATTTGTATTTTCTTTTAACTATTATTCTATCCATCCCTATGTGTTTCTCCAAACCTTTGTATAGGCACAATCATGAGTATCAACACTCTTTATGACCCAATAATAAACTTTGGCATGTATCTCTAACATCTGGAAATGTTTTTTCCAAAATTAACATTGTTTTTGAAAACTTTAATTTTAAGTAGTTACATGGTTCATGGAATCCAATTTCCACTTTTTCTTGCAACTTTATAAACAACCATATGATTTCTTAGACAACTCAATCCCTCTATCATATCTTCCTCTAGATTACCTTTCCAATGTCTATAGTCATGCCTTGATATTATTTTTGAGCTAAAATTTATGGCTTCCTAAAATCGGCAGTTTCACCCATTTTTTTGCACTTGTTTCATTGGTTCAAATAATCTCAGAGGCCAACTTCTATCACATGTAGAAGAAAATGTGTTAGGAATAAAAAAAGCTTCATATCAGGAGAAGATAGGATGTATGATTGTAAACATATATCAACTCTCATATTTGTATTCGGATGCTCCAATCATATTTTTTGTAAATATGGAATGGATGACTTTGCACTTTTACATTTTCTCCAGACTTGGAATTTTTAGCCAAAATTGGTTATCTCCCAAACAGAGAAAAACTGGCAAAAACTCCCACAAGACAAATTTGTCTAGATTGATGAGTAGATAAAATGTAGACTAAATAAAATTTTCTATATTGGTGATCTAGGGTCCCTTTTTCTCCTTCGAAGTTTTCAAGAGTTCTCAAAATGCACCTAGGAATAGTGGATTTTTCCCTGTTTGAGCATCCCAACACCAACTCCTTCTAAATTTCACCTGAATCCAAAATGGGTATCTCCATGCTTGTTTTTGGAGCTATCTATCAAAATTTCACCTTTATCTACACCCTAGTTACTGAGCACGACCCGGATCTTTGAAAACCATTAATTTGTGTCTTTTGGAAATTTTAAATAGAATTATCCAGTGGCACTCAATGGTATTCTTTTATCCCTAATCATTGCAGACACACCCCTAAAATTTCATCTGATTATGAGTTTAAATGCTCTTGTTATGGACAAAACAAGTTTTTAGCTCCAGACTTTTTTTGTGTGAATTGTCCATTTTTGTTGACGTGGAAACCTAGATGGCATGGCATGGGACATGGTTGATGATTTACATTTTTCATGTCCTTATTCATCCATGTCATCATCATCCATTGGTGATCAACTCATTCTTTGCATTTCACCTTTGTAGAATTTTGTCAAACTCTGATCATCAGTAATCGGCAATTCACTTCCATCGGTGAGTTATGAAAGGCACTTCTTCATGGGATTCCATTGAACTCTGAAACCAAAAAAAAAATGAATTTGAGCCATCAATCTCAAAATAAACTGTAATATTGGTCGTCGATTCACTAAACTTTTCCAAGCCCATAGATGAATCTAAATTGTTGATCGCCAAATCAAATGTGATTTGGATCAGCCATTCCCCAACATCACCAAACCTCGTTGAACTCTCGGGGATCGGTGATTTTCTTTAACAAAATGACTTACAAGACTTCACTGAATCTATCGAACCCTGATCATTGGCAGTCAATTATCAATGTTTCTCTCATCTGATGTGGCATAACACGTGGATGTTGGCATGGAAACTTGGATTATGTGGCATGACACGTGGATGTTGACCTGGAAACTTTGCTAGCCTAGCATGACACATGGATGAAAGTTGCATGGCCTTCCCTAACTTAGCCATGTCACCCTCTTTTTTTCCCTTCATCGGCGATGATTTTTAGAAAGGTTACTTTATAATATTTCACCGATCTCTGATTGCTCCATCAAGGATTAACAATTTCCTTCCATCGGTGATTTTTAGAAAGGTTACTTTATAAGAATTCATCGATCTATGATCAATCCATCGACGATTGGGAATTTTCTTCGACAAACCATGTTTGTCCAAAAATTTATCCTAACCATGAAACTTAGAATTTTTTTATCAAATTTAGAATGAATCTAGGTTGTTGATTTCCAATATTAAAGTGATCTCATCCGTTGATTTATCGAACTTCTACAAACCTGCAAATGATTCTCAGTTATTGATTCTTATTTTCCAAATGATATAGGTCGTTGATTCTCCAATATTTTTCATCGCCATTAAACGGAAAATTCAACCTCCCAAACCGAATTTAACTATACATCTTGCAGATCAATGTCATTGATCATCTCTTCAACCATTATGACTACAAATTTGACCTAAATTTACTCAAATTTTGGGGGATTTCACTATGGTTTCACAAGTTTCCCAAATTCGTCATAGATCAAACTCTACAATCAAAGAATTTTCCAAATTTTTACTGGTCTTTGGCCCATATGGATATGGTGTTGAACCAAAAGCTCTGATACCATATTGTAACATATCCACCAACAGAAAACCCAAAATTCACTCTATGCACAAAATAATTAACAGAAAACAACATGTTGATTTACTCATGCATCTATCAACAATTATAAAAAACAGGAATGCATGCATACCCAACAAACATACACATCATTTAAATTAACATTTACACGGTAGAATTAACATCATAAAACATAATTGAAACTTATCTTTCAATTGTGGAACCGATTAGATGCATACGAAGAACGTTCCTCTTAGCCATAGGCACTTTTGTTTCATTTCTCACAATAGTAGACCACCCTAGAGTTGAGGCTATGATTCCATAAGGAGTTATGTCCCTCTTGGTTGTCCACTCCCCACATTTAGTATCCCATAACCCAAGTTATACTCCAACATCAATTCCAATCCACCAGCTCTCTTTCCCCTTAACCTACACAACCCAAGAAATGGGATCCCCCTTCTCTACCATGCAATACCTTGGGCCTTCCCCCTTCCCTAAAATTTTCTAGTGCACTCAATTGGCCAAGAAATATCTTATTTCGAGACTATGGGAATTATCATCTACTCCAGGAGTGCTCACAACATCGTTCCCAATGCTCTTAAGTGATTTCCTCAACAGGAAATGCACTTACATGCATACAGATTGTTTTTACAATCACACAAGCCACAATTACATCATAAACATAGCTCAATAATGGTTTTCTTCAAGAACAACATGGTTGGTGCTCTTCCCATCACTCATCTCCTCTCTTGTTGGCCAAAACCAACATGTAAAAACTTGTCCTATTTTTCCATTTGAATTTCATTTTCTCTCATGCATGTTGACTCTCACTCTCACCCAAAATTATTGCTTAAATCTCACACTTCTTTGATTATTGTTGGTACTCATCACATGCAGTCAATAACTCTATGAGGTGATCTCACATACCAACAGTCTTACATGAATTCAATGTGTGAGTGTCTAATAAATCAAAAGGAGGATTATATGGTAATGACACGTTAACTTAGGTAAATGACATGGGTTTTCCCCTTGGACTCCCCTTTACACCCCTCTCTTGTGGAATCATATACCCCATCATTATCATCCCTCTAATATTGTAGCCAACGATTATTATTTTATTAATAATTTCAAGTACATAATGCATAGTTCATCCCTCAACCATATTAATTAATATGGGATATTCACCCCAAACATATCGGCTCACTAGTCTAAATCACATTTATAAAATTACATTATAATTTGTGGGTATTGAAACTAGGGATGTTACAATTTATGTTTATTTTCTATTATGAAAACCATTGTATCTGGATGTTGGGTGTGATTATGCTTGATTTTGTTCTTGACCAATTAGTTGTCGTGAATCTTTATGTATCCATGTTGGTTATTTATACCACGCTTTAATTATCATATATGTACATGCATTTTATGTAATTCTAGACCTTCATTAGAGGCTTACTTTGTTTGATTTATAAATATATGTCCTCTTGGGGCTTGAATTAGAGAACCATGCATTATGGATACACATCCTATAGTTGGGATTGTTGGATGGGGATAGTGTGGTATTAGATCTTAGCTTCAATTCTAGGCCAAATATGGGTAGTTTTTGAGAAATTTGTAACATTATTTTTTTCCATTATGGTTGGATTTATAATGTATACATTGATGGAAGGTTGTAGAATGTATTTAGGTGAAATAGGCATGTACAGTTTTATTCATGTGCGAATAAATCTACCCAAAATCCTTAATTTGTAAAAAGTCACAATCAAAGACAAGGGTAAAATTTGGGAAGCCATGGTAGGGAATCCATACCTTCACATTATAGTGATCAATTATTATTAATATGGTCTAAATCCAAGTGTCAATCCACATGAATCAAGAAGAAGAAAAAAAATCCAAACAAAATCCATGGTGGATGATGTTCAACAAAATAGAGTATTTCCTCACAGAATGAACACCTTAAGCAAATTCTCACACAACTAGATCAAACATAGATACACTAGTGTATTATATGGTTAAAACCCTCTAAGAAGGAAATATTCCAAAACCCTGGCCAACGTAGACACTTGAGAAAATATATTAATGAAAAGAAAAATATTTTACAAGATAATTTCTCACAATCAATCTTCAACAAATAACCCCCCATGCTCTCTAAATAGATATCATCAACCAATTGGGTGTTAATCCACAACTAAATATAGTCATTAGTATAGAAGAGAATATGAGTCATCATATCACTTTATATCTATAACATATCATGACCATCGAATTACATAATTACAAATGCATACTAATGCATACTAAAGAAACACATGTTTACCTAAAGACACAATAGACCAAGTTGATCTTAACTATCTCCTAAGTGTCTAAATATCCTAACATCCCCCCTTAATAAAAACTTGGGATGGGATTGAAGGATTTACAAAGGTGACACAATAGGAGAAGGAAGGAGGCATTAGAGAATATCCCCCTTTAATGACAATTTTCTAAACTCCTAACATAAATCGAAGTTTCAAAAACTTTACTTATGTAAAATAATTTGTGAAAATGTATGCAACCAAATCATGTGTAGGGAAAAACAACACTTCAACAACTTGATCATGAATGAGATTTATGATGAAGTGCATTTTTAGCTCAATGTGTTTGTTGTGTTGATGTTGAACTAGATATTTGGAGATCTTGATGGCATGACTCTAATTGGCACACGAGAGGGTGCTCGAATGTTGTTGTTGGAATCCAAACTATGAAAGGATCTTTCGAAGTCATTTCTTAGTATTATACTTCTACTAAAGAAAGAGCAAGATATTGTTGTTTCTTAAAATCCCAATTGATATTTTCGGAACCAATATTAAAAACATAACATGTAGTATACTTTTGATCATCAAGGTTTCCCATCCCAATTAGAATCAGTGAAACCAACCAAAAAAGGAGTCCCTCTTGAAATATAAATTATAATGTATCCCAAATTGAAATGTACCTTCGATATATTGAAGTATCTTTTTTTCTTCTTTCAAATGGATCTCATGGGGTGTTTGCATATACTAGGAAACAAGACCAATAGCAAAGGAAATATCATGATGGGTATGATTCAAATACAAAATTCTACCAACTAACTAACAATACAAAGTGGCTTCTACTTCCAAACAACCACACACGGCCTCCTAAGGATATCCTTAGCCCATGATTTGGGATATTGGTGCCATTTGGTGGTTTTGAGTAGTAGGTATGTGTCTCAAATCCTTATAAATGATCTAGGGAAGAAGGTCATTCCTTAATCCCTAAAGGAAACTTTGAGGCATCCAAATCCATGAACAATACCTCGAGCAATACACATGACCTCTCGAAGGTATCCTTTGCCTATAATAAAGTGTATTAGTTCCTTTACAAGGTTTTGAGAATTAGGTATGGGTCTCAATGCCTTGATTTAGTTGAGATAAGAAACCAAAGACTTACACCGTAAAGAAAGAATCCAGGCATCCAAGGCCAAACATGATGTCTCAAACCACTGCACCCAACCTCTCAAGGTTTTCGGAAACTTATATGGCTCAAGATTCATGAATTACACCTTAGAGAACCATAGATAACCTCTCGATGGGATCTTAGGCCTTCAAGTGAGGATATGGTCATCATTAGGAGATATTGAGCACTATGTATGTGTCTTCGGTCCTTGGACATGATCAAGGGAGAAAACCTAGGCCTTAGGTTCTAAAGAAATATTTTATGCATCTAGGGCAAAGAAAAACATGTTGAACCACCACAAAGAACCTTTCCAAGGTATCCTTAGTCTTCGAATGGGTATAGTTAGTGTTATGAAGATTTAAACATTAAGTATGGGTATCTAGACCCTAGATATTTAATTTGATTTTAAAAAATAATAATGATTTATTATTATTATTATTATTATTATTTAATTGAAATGGATAATAATAATATTAAAGGCGGGTTGTGGCTACACTGTACATCATTTTAATACAATTGATAGTAAAAATTTAGTCTTGAAGTTTCAAAAAAAATAAAAATATGCAAAGGGGCTATCAAAAACCCACCTTGCTTTAACAATTTTCATCAATAATCTATCTATCATAGTGTTATAAATTATAAGAAACTATCCTAACATGCATTTTGTTGTACAAAACATAAAAACCTAGAAATATTGTTTGAATTTTTATCTATAGTGGGCATTCTACATATTTTCTTCGACTTCCATGAGCTCCTAAGCTTGATTAATAGTATCATGCTCCATTGTTTCTTCTCTGAGGGATCCCACTAAGGTTTTGGGGGTTCTTTTTGAGTTGGTGTAACATCCCAAGTTCCAATCCTCGTAAATTGTAATGTAATAGTGGAAATGCAATTGAGGCTAGTGAGTTGGTATGTTTCAGGCCGGAGAGCCTATATTTATCATTATGGTTGAGGGTCGAGCTATGTAAATTGTACAATGAAATTGTTAATAATACGACATCAATGGTTGTGGTACAAGAAGGATGGTAATATTGGGGGGGTATGATTCCACAAGAGAGGAGGCTTAATGGGTGTTTTGAGGGGTTTTCATATGACTTGAGTCTTAATCCATCTTCATTAACTATTGTGTCATTTAGTCATTTATCCATTTGACTTATTAAGCACTCAATCATTGAATTCATGTAAGAGGTTGAGTGAGGAAATCATCCCACTCAAATATGATAGTATGGGTTGAGTGTAATCATCCTTAGGGGTAAAGTAAGAGTCACGCAAGCATGGGAAAAGAGGAAATTTGAGTAGGAAGAAAGAAAGTGTTTTACAATGTTGACTTTTGTACAAAAAGGGAGAGATGAATGTTGGAGAAGGAGGACCATCCATGTTGTGCATGAGATCAACCATTAGAAGGATGAGCTTTATGATGGAAATGAAGATTGTGTATGTGTAAGTGAATTTCCTATTGAGGAAACAGGTCAAGAGCCTTGAGAAGGATGATGTGAAAACTCCAAGTAACAGTTAATAATTCATGGAGTCCCCAACTAAGAAATTTCATGGCCAAACATGTGCACTGTAACCTTGGAGATAAGTGGGATAACCTTAGGGACTATGTGGCATAGAAGGGGATCTCATTCCTTGGGTTGTGTAGGCTAAGGGGAAAGAGATCTGGTGGATTGGAATTGTTGTTGGAGTTAAAATTTTGGTATTGGGTTGTGTCAGGAAAATGGCCAACCATGAGAGCCATACCTCCTTGTGGATTCATATCCCCAGTGCGAGGGTGGCCTTTTATTGAGAGAAATGGAGCAACAAAACCTATGTTGGGAGGAACATCCTTCGTACGCATCCAATTGGTGACATTTCATTATAAAGATAAGTAATTTGATCATTGTGTTGTTTATTGTATGAATGTTATGTTGAATGTTGTGTCTAAATTTGTGTTATGTTCTCTTTAATTGTTGTTGTGAATTTTTAAATCAATTGCATCCATGTCTTAAGAATTATTGATGGTAGCATGAGTTGTTGGGTTGTTATATTCTTTGCAGTGAAAGTCTATTTGAGGTGGATCAACTGGCAGTGAAATTCGAAGGTCAAGGTGGAATGACCAGTAAAATTTGAAGTCGAAGTAATCGACAACAATTCAAAGAGGTCAACCAACAAGAGGTTGACAGGTGGTCTTGTGGAAACTTACTGAAGACCGAATGAAGGTTGATTGGTAGTCAACTGGTAATCTGACTTGATAGTCAACTGTAATATAATCCTAAGATTCATGGGATTTGTAGCCAATGATCTATGTGGATCTGTAACCATTTTTGGGCACCTTTATTTAGATTTTTTCCTAATGTAAATCCTATAAATAAGGTGTCTTGTAATGTTATAAAAGCTAATATTTAGAAAAAAAAAATTAGAGGTTTTTGTTCATGTAGATGTAAATCGAATTGGCTACAAGGTCATTCTTGTGTAAATCAAGAAGCTTTGATGTTGATTGTGTCTTAGGTGTAGACCAATTTTAGGAATGTAACCTTTTATTGTAAATAATGAAACATCAAGGGAGAAAAATGCTCCAATAATGTTGGTTTTCCTATTTGTGTTTTAGGGTAAAATATCTTTGTACTGTATGTTGTCTTTGTCATTTGATTTCTAGCTTAAATATTTATTCCTCTCTTCTATTAGGTTTAGTGTGGAAGTGTTCTATTTCCTAACATGTGGTACCAGAGTTTGGTTTAACAACCTTATATCTTAGCTAAACCCTAGGTCCATTAAGATTTGTAAGTCAGGGATCTTTAAAGTTGTGCTTGAAGAATGGCAAGTAGTTAGGGAATAGAGATCAAAAAATTCAATGGCCATAATTTTGAGCTTTGGAAGCTTAAAATTGAATATATCCTTGTAGATCGAGAAAAATGGGAAGTTGTTTGTCCAGGTACCATTATGCTAGGTATGTCGAGAGAAGAATGGGAAAAAAGCAAGAGAAGGGTAAGGAGTATGATTCAACTTTGTCTTGTAGATTCAGTGTTGTTGAATGTCTCGAGTGAATATTTGGCCAAGAAAATATGGAACAAGTTGGGAAGCTTATACCAGTCAAAATCCCTGGTAAATAAGGTGTTCCTTGGAAAAAAAATGTATCTTATGAGGATGAGTGAGGTCAATTGGGTAACTGTGCACTTAAATGCATTTAAAACCATAATAATCCAGGTATCTTCTGTGGATATTAAAATCACTGTGGAGGAGAAATGTATTAGCCTATTATGTTATTTTTCATACTCCTAGGATAGATTAGTCATGGATATAGGGATTAATTCAGCCACATTAGCACTAGAAGGCATGGTTTCATATCTACTTTCAGAAGAAATGAGAAGGAAGAATATGGAAGGATCAACCAAATATGCATTAATGGTGAGAGGTAGACTGGTGGACAAAGATAAAGGTAAATTATCTGGTAGGAATTATAAGTTGAAGGGTAGATATAAATCCCATGTTTAGTCAACGAGAAGATGTTGGAAATGTGGTAAAGTTGGGCATTATAAAAGGGACTAAAATTAGAAGGAAATAGAAGTCAGTATAGGATCTGATGAGAAGCAGTTGACTGAGAGAAAGATGACTCCATATAAGGGAGGCGATGTGTACCTGGAGTCAACTAGTACATAGTCAAATAAAAATGTTTAGTTGATCGACTCATAAGCATCCTATCATATGACACCACATAGAGAATGTTTCTACAAATATGAATGATATGAATGCGGAGATGTGTTCTTGGGGATGACTCTACAACCAAAATTATCAGACGGGGAAGTGTCTGACTGATACTACAAGATGGGAGGAGTATAACTCATTTAGGTGAGCTACATACTCTAGGTTTGGAAAGAAATATGATATATGTCAGTAAGATGAGTGATGAAGGAGTCCACACTCTATTTCATAAGGATACGTGCAAGATAGTCAAAGGTGTGATGCTCTTAATGGAAGGAGTTTAGATTGGAACCCTATACAAGTTTTTAGGGAATGCTGACTTGAATGGATGAAAAATCATCGATGTTCCTGAAGTCGACTCAACCTCAAATTGACTCATCTCAACTTGGGTTGAGTCAATTCAAATCGAACCAACAAGTCATCATCAAGTCCACTCAATAATGCTATGGAACGAGTGGATGGGACACATTGGATAAAAAGGACTTTGAACTAAGAGAAATAAAGGTATGGTTGAATATTTCCCTGAATGTAATTTAGAATTCAACTTTTGTGAACATAGTATATATGGAAAACAAATTCAAGTGAGGTTCCCATATGGAGAGACAAGAGAAAAGGGGATTCTATAATTGGTTCATACTGATGTGGTTGGCCATGTTTCAGTGCCTTCACTTAGTGGATCCATGTATTATGTCTCCTTCATAGATTATTTTTCTAGGAATACATGGATATTTCCTGAGGAATAAATTATAGGTTTCTGAGAAATTCAAAGAGTTTAAGTCTCTAAATTAAGGTGATGAGAATCAACAACAGTGGTGAATTCTATAGAAAGGATTTTGAGCAGTTCTGCAAGTAGTGTGGCATAAAGGAAAATAGTGAACAATCGAGATGTGGTCTTCACAGAAGTTGGAAGGAATTATAAGTCTAAAGTGATGGCTCAAATGGAGAATAATCCAAATAAGGTGAGGTTTGAAGTAAGGAATGAAGAATATGATGATTCAAATGAGTCGATTGAATTAGATGAAGAGGTGGAACAACTGACCCCGATTATAAGGAGGTATGAAAAAGTAAGAAAACCATTTCAAAGGTATATTCTACCTGAATTGTGGTACACATTTGTGTTAACTGCCACTGATGAGGATCCCAAGTCGATCAAGGATGCAATTGACATGGGGGAGGAGGGACTCTAGAAGGATGCCATGGTCGAAGATATGGAATCCTTGCACAAGAATGAGACATGGGATTTAGTCAAATTACCTAATGGAATAAATCTCATTGGTAGTGAGTGGGTATTCAAGAAGAAGATGAACACAACAGATCAAGTCAAGAAATTCAAAGCTCGACTGGTAGTGAAAGGATATTCCCAAGTCAAAGGAGTCAACTTCGATGATATTATTTTCCCTGTTGCAAAATTAACTTTCATTAGAGTAATAATGTTTGTGGTTGTAGCAATTGATCTGGAAATAGAAAAAATGGATGTGAAGACAACATTCCTACATGGGGACCTAGAAGAAGAAATCTACATGAAAAATCCTAAAGAATTTGTAGTAAAGGGAAAGAAATATTTGGTATGCAAGTTGAAAATATATCTTTATGGTCTAAATAAATCACCAAGGATATGTTATCAAAATTTCAACACATACATCCTTAGTTTGGTATTTATGAGAAGCAAAGTTGATCATTGCATATATTCCAAAGAACAAGGTGGGTGTTTTATATATGTATCTGTATATGTCGACAATGTGTGGTTGATCGAAAACATCATGGACGCAATAAAGGAGGTGAATAAACAGTTATCCTATAAGTTTGAAATGAAGGATAGTGATGCAATGAACTTCATTCTGGGACTGGAGATCAAGAGATATTAAGTTGTTAGGAATCTTTGGTTGAACCAGAAAAAATATATTGAAAAAACTTTGAAACATTTCAACTTGTAAGATTGCAAACCTATAAATGTGCCAATTCATGTGAGAGAAAGGCTAACTATTAAACATTGTCCAAAGACACAGGAAGAAATAGAGGATATGGCACATGTTTCCTATGGAAGTGTTGTTGGTAGTATAATGTATGTGATGATCTTCTCTCAACCAGACATTTCCCATGCAAAGAGAGTATTGAGTAGATACATGTTGACACCTGGAAAGGAGCACTAGACAATTGTCAAGAGATTATTTAGGTATTTTTGTAGCACAAAAGATTATGCTATATGCTCCCAAGGGAAGCTTGGAAATGACAGAGAAATATATGTACATGGATTTTTCGATGTCAACTGGGCTGGAGATATGGATCGATGAATTTCAACCAGTGGATATGTGTTCAATATGTTTGATGAAGAAATCAATTGGATGAGTAAGAAATAGGCAATCATAACCTTGTCAACAATAGAATTTGAATACATGAAAGCCATTCATGGAAGCAAAGAAGGAGTATGGTTGGAACATCTTTGTTTAGGAATTAGGTTTGAGTAGAGAGCTATGAAGATAATTTGCAACAGTCAAAGAAAAATGTTTCTAGCAAAAAACCCAGCTTATCACCCCAAGAATAAGCATATTGATGTACAATACCACTTTGTGACAGATATGGTGGAAAGCAAGAAGGTGTTGTTGGAGAAAGTAGACACGTTGGAAAACATAGAAAAATATTTGACCAAGTCTGTGAGTGTTGTGAAGTTCTCTTGGTGCAGAGAGGCAATGGGCATTTCTACCTTGGGTCTATGAACAAAATTTCAAGAAGCTCTTGGTTTCGGCAAAGAAGACAACAAGTGGGAGAATGTTGGGTTGTTATATTCCTTGTAGTGAAAGTCTAATCAAGGTGGATCGACTGACAGTGAAATTCGCAGTTTGAGGTGGATCAACCAGAAAAATTCAAATTCAAATTAATAGACAACAAGTCGAAGAGGTCAACCGACAAGATGTCGACAGGAAGTCTCGTGGCAAGTGACTGAAGATCGAATGAAGGTCGACTGGTAATCTGACTTGGTAGTTGAATATAACAGAATCCTTAGATTCGTTGAATTTGTAGCCAATGATCTACATGGATATATAACTATTTTTGGGTGCCTTTCTTTAGGATGTTTCCTATTATAAAGCCTATAAATAAGGTGTGTTGTAATGTTGTAAAAGCTAATCTTTAGTAAAAAAAAAATAGATGTTGTTGGTCATGTAGATGTAAGTCGAATTGGCTACAGGGTTGTTCTTGTGTAAATCAATAAGGTATGACGTCAATTGTATCTTAGGTGTAGACCAAGGTTAGGCATGTAAAATTTTATTCTAAAAAATAAAACAACAAGGGATCAAGACACTCCAGGAATGTTGGTTTTCCTATTTGGGTTTCCAGGGTAAAATATATGTTTATTGTGCGTTTTCTTTGTCATTTGATTTCTAGATTAAATATGTGTTCCTCTCTTCTTCTAGGTTTAGTGTGGATGTGTTCTATTTCATAACATGAGATTTTATTTCATGATATGTGTGTTTCCACTAATTATAGATTGGTATCAAAGATAAAAATGGTAGTAACGAGACTCATCTTGTAGTCTAGGGTATGTTACAATTTGGTATCAGAGAAAATTTTGTTTTTGTTGGTATTGGGTACATTACAATTTGGTATTAGAGATTCTAATTCAACATATCACTTGTATGGGCCAAATACTAGCATGGATTTAACAAATTTGTTGTTGTGGAGCATTACTCTATGTTGAAATTGGGGAAAATGGTGAAATTTAGAGTGACATTCCCAAATTATGGGAAAAATATGCATGTAATTTGACAACGAGATGCCAAATTGATAGTCACAGGGTCAAGTCCGGCCATGGTAAGGTAAGTCCAGAGATTCTATGGTGTCCAAAAAAGAAAAGAACATTTTCAACCGAAAAAAAAATGGAAAATTATTAATTTTTGAGAATTTTTAGGATTTTTGAAAAACAGTGTATAGATGATGATGTGGATCGTACCTGTGACATGGATTGATAGGGTCCATGGTGGAAATGTCATGGTAGCATAAGGTAGGGGTCATGGCATATATTTTGATCATTCAACAAACAAAATTGCATATGATTTAGAGATTGACAACCCAAATTCATCCTAAAGTTGGAAAATAGACTAAGTCCAAAGTGTGGCAAAGTGTGGAATGTGGATGTGGGAGAATATGTAGGTGTGGTATTCCTCTGCATGGGAATAAAAAAAGCATTGGAAAATAAACTAAGTTCCAAAACTTCCAGAGTGTGGAATGCGGAATGAGAAAGGTGGGATGCGGGATGACATGCGGGTATCTTATTCCTCTGCATGGAAAAAAAAAAACGTGTTGGAAAATAGACTAAGTCTAAAACTAGTGTAGTGAAGAATGTGGAATGCGGGACCCACAATTACATGCGGGTGTGTTATTCCTCTACATGGGCATAAAAAGGGTGTTTGGAAAATAGACAAAGTCCAAAACTGGTAGAGTGTTAAATGCAAGATGTGGAGTGTGCAACACTGATATAGACAAGGAAAGTTTATTCTACATAGGTGGGGCATTTTTCAACAAAGGGTCAATAAAAGGAGAAGAAGAGAAAATGAAAAGGAGAAGAGAAGAGAAAGGAAAGGAGAAAGACAGACAAGGATTAAAAAAAAAGTATGGAGCCAAAACTTATTTTGGCCATAATAGGAGTAGAAAAACTCAAAATCAGATGAAATTTAAAGGGTGTGTCTGCAGTGACAAGGAATATAAAAGTGTTAGTGAGGGCCATGGGAAAATTTTGCTTCAATTCTTTCAAAAATTCCAATTAGAGGTTTTTAAATATTTGGGTGGTGCTCAATGATCGAGACCCAGATAAAGATGAAATTTTAATAGAGCGTCCAAAAAGCAGGCATGAAGATACCCAATTGGGATTTTGGAAAACATCAAAAGGGTTTTGTGTGGAGATGTGAAAATAGGGAAAAAAACATTATTCCCAAAACACTTTTTGGGGATTTTGGAAATCTTCAAAGACGAAAAGGGACCCCGGAAAAATTTGGAAAAAAATATTTAGTCAACATTTGACCTCCTCAAAAATTCAAACAAATTTGTCTTAGCGGATTTTTTCCTAGATTATTTTCATTAGGGAGATATCCAGTTTTTCTAAAAAAAATCTAGTCTAGAGAAAATGTCAAAAGAGAAAAATTGACAATTCCATATTTATACATAATTTCACCGAAGCATCATATTCCCAATCTGAAAATTGTTGTGTTTTGACAATCAAGTATACTATCTACGTCCTATATAAAAAATTCCTAGTTCCTGGTGGATTTTCTTCTACATGTGACAAGAGTTAGCCTTCAAGATTGTTTGAATTAGAGAAACAAGTGCAAAAAGGGGTGAAACTGTTGATTTTTGAGAGCCATAACTTTTAGCTTAAAACTTAGAATTAGGCATGAGTATAGTCGTTGGAAATGTAATACAAGGGAAAATGTGACATAAGGTTTAATTTATTCAAGTAAGTGTCTAGTTATTTCATAAATTTGTGGTAAAAAGGACAATGGGACTCTATGAACCACACAATTTCCTAATATATAAGATTTCCAAAATAATGTTAATGTTGGAAAGACATTTCCAGATGATAAAGGCACATGTCGTATATGAGTATTGGGTAAGGAAGATTTCATATGCTCATGAAGGTTTCGTTCTAATGATATGGAGGCACATTTGGAAGTCCAACAACCTGACAATGAAAAAGGGGCTAAGTTTTAATATCATGGTATTGTTGATGAGCAGGGAAATAATCAAAGAAGAGAGTGTTTTATCAATGAACTATTAACAAGAAGATCAGAGTGCATAGTGGAAGAAGGGTACAACGTAAAGAAATTCCAAGGATGGAAAAGTGAAGGTACATTCACTTTTGTAACACACTAGGTTTGATCCTATAAACTAGAATGTATTATGTAATTGTGACTTAGGATGGTGAGTTGGTAAAGTTAGAAAGGGGTCGAAATGTCTGGAAATGTAATACATATACATACATACATACATATATATATATATATATATATACATCGTTGGTTGCAAGACAGACAAGGACAAGAGATAGGGGGCTTTGATTCCATGAGTATTGGAGTAGGATATTTTGCAGTTCAATGCAGCAAATGAGGCAGACAGGTAAGGAATGGACCAAAGGAAGCAGTGCACGCCAGGAAAAAATGGAAAGCAATGTGATAGAAGGAAAGTAAAGTAGCACTCCGGAAATTAAGGAGAAGAAGCACAAAGTCAAATCAAGAAATAGTTGTATTGAGGACCAGTCGCACCCAAGGAATTATTATGTGGACAAACCTAATCCACTAGGGTTAAGATTTTGGGTCTCTATTGTAAGGGTTTTTACCCATTTTGGTAGTATAAATAGGCATTGTAATATCTAAGGAGATCATCTCATCTTTTCTTTGGTATGTTTTGAGATCTTTGAGTCACAGTTACTAGTTTTTTTCGAGCGTTTTGGAGATGAGTCTGTTTTGGAGTTGTAATTGACGATCAGGTCACAAGTTGTGGATCTTGGTGCGACACTAGTCAGTCTCACCATTACTAAACTTGTGATGTAATGCAGACGGTGAAATATTTTATGAAGAATAATAATAAGTAGAAGACCTTTGTAGGCATAGCCTAGGGGGTGAACCACGATAAAACATGGTGTCTCTATGTGTATTTCTTGTATGTGTTGCTTTTATATGATTTATGATTAATAAGTAAGTGAATGAATGAATGTGTTTACAATGTGCATTAGAATAGACATGTTATTGACTGTAGAATGAATGTTAAAGGTTAAATAAATGGTAAATCTGATTATGAACATTGAAGTAGAAGTATAGGTATTCCTGACATCCCATGAGAATCATCCCTTCCTTGATTGCAGCCATTTCAGTCATGCAATCACCCATAATCCATCTCAAGTGAGACTATGTTATGCACTCTATGCATAGTGTTTCCTTATGGTTTACCAAAGGGGTCGATGGTTTCTAGGGTTTTGTTGGATAACTAAGGTAGAACCTATGTCAACCCATACATCCAACAAATGGTTATATTTTTGGTTGGAACTCAAAAGATCAAATTAGAGGGGATTTGATGAAGAGAATGAAGTGGAATAAGGGGATGTTTAGGCCATGTAACCCTACCAAGAAAGAGATTGAAATATGGTTGGAGACAAAGCAGCTCGAGTTCGCGTAGAAAGAAAATATAAGCTCCAGGTATACATCGTGCTAGTATTTATAGAGGTATGTGTTTACTAATTTGCATGAGGCATTTTTATGTTATTTTCCAGAGCTGTTAAAGGAGTGGATATTTAGGTTGAAGGATACTCATCCAACTAATCAGTTAAGGTCAATAGAGTGGACTACTGATAATATTGCGTGGTTGGAAAGGGTCAATAATATATTCACGTGCACAGTGGATTTCTGGTTAGACATCATTGTTTTAGGTTTTATCACTAAGTTTGTAGTCAATACTGTGAATTATTACATTGTTGCAGAGCAGGAGCTTCTGAAGGGACCTAGAGGAATATACATTATATCACTTTACATGTCGATCAAGATCTTATTACATGATAAATGAGTGATGACAATGGAGTCAGACAGCTAAATCACTATGCACATGGGGGAACTGGGGTAAGCACTAAGAAAGATATGAATAATGGAAAGGGCTCTGGACAGAGGCCAAAAGAAGGAAGCAATGGGCCCCAATATGATGGATGAGTAATAGACCAAGGAGATATTGAGCAAAGAGGGAGTGACACACAATGGAATACCTTACCAGTATAAGATCAATAGTAAAAAGAGGGCAATAGTCAAGCGAGAGGGATTGGACAGTGATGAGGAAGAGGTAGAGGATCTCCATGTGACGGGTAAGATTGAGGAAATATTGTGTGCCACATATCAGAGGAAAACTAGAGGTTGAGGGTCTGGCATAGAAGAAGTCTCTCCATTCCAGATTTGAATTAGTGTGGAACCCACAACCCCATGTGCGACTAAGACATCTGAAGAATAAGAAATTTTCAGACAGCAAGAGATTAGACGTGGCAGAAGGCTTTTAGTAGGATGTGGGTCTAGTGGAAATTCAAGTAAAAGTATAATTTTAACTAGTAGCATTCAAGTATATACACCGCTTGGACGTGGTAGTACAGTAAAATTCACAATGACAGGACAAGATACAACTATTCGATTACCAGAGTTTCATGGAGAAGGGTCGGAGGACCCAAAGAAGCACTTTTTTATTTGTGAGAATATTTGGGTAGCTAAGAATATTACAGATGAAGATAAAAAAGTAGCGTAGTTGGTGATCACATTCAGAGACCGCACACTAGACTGGTATATGGTTCTTGTAGTAAACAGTCCACAAGGAGCACCTACAATTGTCACAAATGTGAATACAACACTCATCAATGAATTTTAGTTCCTTAGTTCAAAGGATCAGTTCATGAATGAGATGATAGAAATAAAACGAAATCCAGGTGAGTCGGTTTGGGAGGTGTTGATAGTCAAATATGACCATGTTCAACATTCAGGAATTCTCCCGATCAGGGTCCCAATTAGACCCTTATCCATTGTAAATGGTGATTCTGACTGGTTTAGGTCCAGTTACCTATAACTATATTAATTTACAAAAAACTAAATTAAAAATATATACACTTTCTAATCAACTAAAGATATTTTATATTTTATTGAACAACAAACTAAAATATAAATATATACAGATTTTGAACTATCTACAAGAAAGAGATTAATTCTAATTATCATAAAAGTTATCTCAGTGAAAGAGAATTTTGTTTTCTCTTAAAGAGTGATAAGTATTTATAATGAAAGTAAAAGAAATGAACTAAAGCAAATAAAACTAAAAATAAAATCTGATGTTTGGGCCCAAATTCAAACAGTATATGAATTTGAGTAAAGTAAACAATGTTCTAAAGATATAGATCTTCAAAACAAATGTTTGATTATATCAACTGAAAATGAATAAATAAACATGTTTAAATAATTAATACAAACTTACAATCCGAACAGCAACTCATATACATATTAATCATTGAAATGATGTGTGGAATAGAAATGAAATTGATCTAATTTATTATCAGTAATTAACTAAATCAATATGTAATATTTTCAACACATAATCCAAATAAGAATTTAATTTCAAAAATGAACATTTGATTATCAGTAATTGTAACAAATACTAATTTATTGTATTAATATTCAAAGTCTCAAAGAGATATTTATAATAATGTATCAAAAACAGAGACTTGTGCAGCAATGCATAAGCTTTGTTCTTCTTTCAAAAAACTAAAACTCC
>ML799147.1:106537-118346 GCA_009831015.1 Picea engelmannii
AAAGAATTCAAAAACAAAAATTAACTTCCATAACCATAAATAGTTATCCATTTAGAATGGGAAAATAACAAAATTGTTTAATCCCCAAAACTAAATTAACTAAGTACATGAAAATTGAAAATAAAAACTACTAACGGTTTAATTTTAAAATTCTGTCTGGAAACTAATTTTCTCATTTCCCATATTTTCCATGACATTCCTTTTACACCTGTAAAAAAAAAGAAAATAAAAAAACATAAGTTAATAAAACACAAAAACAAAAATTAGAGTTGCTACAGAATTTGAAATTTTGTAGCTACTCTTTTATTAACTTAAATTAATGAAAATGCAAATTTAAAAATATATATATATGTTAAACTCATACCAATAACTAAAACATTTTAATCACTAAGTGTTACTGGGAACACTCTTGAATTTTTAATTAACGAAAATATTAACTATTGGTGAGTTAATGTTAACTGCTTCTTTTTTTTTATCTTGTTTAGAACCTAGAACCGTCTTCTCTGTTTATTGATCAAAGCTTTATTTTCTGATCTAAGAAGTTGATTTTCTAATTTCAAATCAATTATATTATCTTCTAACACAGGAACCACTGTATAATATTTTTCCTTCCAGAAGGAAACCTCTAGATTGATATCGGTTTCAATTCTCTCATTTTATTTTTATTTAGAAAGGTTTTCAATCAGTTCCTGTGAAGAAATGTGTTATGGGGAAGAAACTTCCTGATTTATAATCAATTCTTCATCCTCAAATTGGATAGGAGAACTAACTTTCAAATTTTTCCTAGACTTATTTCTAAACATTCTTGATATTTTCCTTCCTTTCCTTTTGTTCATAAAATCAACTAGACTAATGGACTCATCATTCTTTTTGTTCACAAGTGGGTCACATTCAAATGCAAGCGAGGAAACAATGGTTTGATTGGAATCTTTGGAAGAAACATGAGGTGCTTCACTGAAAACACATGACTCTGGACTAAAGCTAAACTTGACATTTTGACTGCAAGTAACCCTCGCGGTGTTTTTCTGAGGAGTAGACACTTGAGGATAAGGAAAAATGGTATCTTCTACGGGATTTGGGGTTTCATATTCAGAAAAGTGAGACTGTAAATATGCCTTGGAATTTACCTGAAAATGATTTATTTTCACAAAATTTTCCCAATAATCATCATTATGTACTAACTTAAATTCAATCAAAATTTTCACTAAACCGTGATGAAAGATATTTCTTTTTGAACTGAGATTATTGCTCTAATAGAAATGTTCCATTTTAGATAGGCTTTTAAGCAAGAATGTTGGCATGTTCAATTTATAATCCATGAATACCATTAAAAGATGAAAATGATAAATAAATAAAAGGTTATATCTTATCTCATAGGTGATAAACCCCTTAATAACTACTAACAGAAAATGTCATTTTTCTTTAATTGAGGATATGGGCATACCTTTGTAATCGTATGTGCATTCGGGAGAAACCAGGATTTCAGACCAAGGAATCTCTTCACCCTTTTGGTCTTAGACAAACATTCTCCTTTTAATGGCAATTTAGTCACTCTAGATATTACTTCTTCATCTAGTTTTAATTCTATATCCCCAATTTCAATTTGTTCGCCATTCAAAGTTCATGCAAAATCTTTGGTGACCTGCATGTTATAACCATTAAACATGCACAAAAATTTTAACCAACCAATCCTCTCAAAAGTTGGAAAATAATATTCATGAGATTCAATAAGCTCGACATTGGGTTATACTCTAGAAACCATTCCCATATTGACAAATTTCCATGCTACAGTTCAAAAAACCCTCACAAACAAAACCTAACAAACTCTCGCTTGCAAATAAATGAAAACATATTTTCAATTCTTTGAAACATAATCTTATTTCGAGGAAGAAACACCATAGGTAATAATTCATGAATATGGTGATGCAGTTCAAATCTATACATGGATGTGAATCAATGAACTTCGGGAAAGGAGGATTTTTCGTATGCAGTCTGAAAAGACCTTGATTTAATTTTCCATTAAATTGATTTAAATTCATGATGATCGAATCAGGCCTAGCGTACCACAACAAGATATTAAATGGCTATTATAGATTGTGGGTATCTAACTTATGACAACTAAGTAAGATTTTGTAGGTTATGATCAACCATTATTGAAACATTGTTTTAAAATTAACAATAAATCAAAAATTGTAGCTTGTCAGATATTGTAGCTCATTGGAATGTATGTAAATGAGAAGAAATCATAAAGAGTATGTGAAATGAACTGAGAAACATCCAAAAAATATTGAATGAAAAATTAAAGAAGTTGGGAGTATGGCCAAAATTGACAAAACTAAAAACATTGTTCAAGTAAAATAAAATTTTATTTTTCAAAAAATGAAAAAGGAAGGGTCTCAAATTTATTTAAAATACAAAACCTGGGAGGTTGTTTTCTTCTACAATGGGAGGTTAATCAGAAGGTCAAGAAACTAAAAGGTAAGTTGAAGTATCCTATTATAGATATACAACACATACATTTATTTGTTAACTCTTTATTGGCACATTTTAAGTATCCACTAAGGCATCAAAAGTTCCAAACTCAGGTTGATGCCTTGCAAGGAGCTTTGCAGTTAGAGGAAAATTAATATAAGCATACAGATCTAGTTGTGGAAGAGATGAGAGAAAATATGAAGAATCTGAAATTCCACTTGAATAGGAATAAGGGAAAGGAAAAGAGGGAAGATGTTTGGTGCACATTATGCAGAACAGAAGGTCATCATAAGAATGAGTGCCCAACCTTTGTGAAGTACTTGGGGACAGGAATGTTGAATCCTTTACCCACAAGAGGAACATGGTGTGAGATATGCAGAACACATGGACATGACCCTTATCATTTTCCCATGATAAAAAAGTATCAAATGGTGCCCAAGACTACATTTTGCGATTTTTGCAAGTTAGTTGGACATGAAGACAAGGATTGTAGAACCTTGGAAATAATGAAGGAGAGGACATCAGATACTTATAGTGTGCAGGATTAATTAATTATAGGAAAACATGCGCAACAACCAAAACATAAAACCGCACAACAATTTTCAGTGTAACCACAGCATAATAATGTGCAACAGTTTAGAGCACCACCATAGTATAACAATGCACATCATTTTGCAACGCCACCATAGTATAATGTGCAGCAGAAGTACAAATAGGCACCACGGTATAATACACTACACGAAGACAATCAAGGTAACAGAAGAGGATTCAAAGAAGGAGGTTGTGGAGGAAGAGGATTTGGAGGAGCTAGAGGACCAATGGTTTGTCACAGTTGTCAGAAACCTAGACACTTTTCAAGAGATTGTCCACAACCACCTGCGACATGTATGTATTTTTGCGTAGTAGACCATGTGACAGAAGACTTTCTAACACTTTTGGTAAAGATATAGGACAAGATAAATCAGAACAATTAGAATGTCAAATGGATTGTTGTATAAAACATAGAAGAGGATGGCAAGAAGATCAATATAGTTACTAGAGGTGGAGCCAAAATAGGAGCAGATACAGCAAAGAAGGATCAGGACTAGTTCCAATGGGTCAAAAAGAATACAACACCCCAACAAAATTTTGATGTGTGCAAAGAGAAGGAGGAATTCAAGGAAGCTAGACAGGATATTTTGAAGGAGAATATTATGTCTACTTCAGGAACAAAGCTAGTAGATGATGTAGCAGTCTATGACATACCTCCACTATTTGATCACACCAACAGAGAGCAATCATCAAAACAAGTAACCTAAGAATTTTTTTAGGGTCTTGTGTAAAATTGTTGGATGATAAAAATTATTTACAAATATTATAGAGTATGTTATAAAAGTGCAATTATGGAGAAGAAATGAATTTGGAATACAAGAGATTCAATTAGGTTCGTAAGAAGAGAAGAACAAGTAGGGAATTCAGGTTGAATGCAAACATTGGAGATTTCAATATAGGGGATATCATACTAGACTTAGGGTCTGAATTAAATGTTCTACCTAAGAAGACATGGGAAGCTATGGAGGAACCTACATTGGGATTTTCACCTATTTAGTTGAAGTAGAAAATCAACATAGAGTGGTACCAATTGGTAGATTGAAGGGCATACCAATAGATTTGGATGGTGTGAACAATGGAATACTTTGAAGTGATTGACATAGTAGATAAAACTTCACCATATCCAGCATTGTTGGGATTGGATTGGGATTTTGAAAACCGGGCTATTATCGACCTCAAGACTAAAAGGATGATATTTGAATCAAAATAACACAAATTTATTGGACCATTAGATCCTTCATAAGGAGGAAGGTATTTTGAACCTACGACAGAAAATTTTATTATAGAAGACATAAACCAGTTGTATAGAACTATCGCACGAGAAGAAGATTATGTTAACCCCACTACATATGGCATATTGTGCTGGAGGAGTATTAGTTTGTGTGCTTTAGATTCTGAAATAGGACTAGAGAATTGGCAGCAGTGATTTCATGAGTAATCCACCAGAATATGTGAAAGCATGACCCATGCACTAATATGGGTTGGTATAGAGGTAAGGGAACCATCCACTTTTTATGGTCAGAATGATTTAGAGGAATTTTTAACAAAGTTTGAGTTGGAGGTTTTTGAAAGAAATAGGTTAACAATTTTGTATATTTATGTAAAAGCTACACCTACATGATGGTGGGGTACACATAAAGAGAATATCAATAACTGGTATCAATGTAAGAGGTTACTGTGCATTAGATTTGGCATAGAGAAGGAGAACATATATGTGGAGAAGTATGATTGAATGGGACAACCCGGAGAACATATATAAAGATGTATAACTCAATGGATATTAGTACCACCATCAGAGTGGCCAAGTCATTTTATTCACACATTAGAAGGCATTCCTAGGAATTGGTACACAGAATTAGAACAACGCAGAGAAACTGCAAGTTGGGAAGAGATGCAGTAGAATTTTGTGATTACATTTACATTTGAGCATGAGAATCCAAAAATAAATACAGCATTGAGGTTGGTAAGAGACAAGATTTTTCAAGAACCAGAAATGGATATTGTGACAACTTATCAGAACCAGAAAAGACAAACAATGAGGTAGTTGCTACATTGTTATCATGTTGCAGAAGATGAAGATCTAGTAGAAGAAAACCCACGCAACATCGATATCATAGAAGTTGAAGGGGAGAGAGAAATAAAAGCTCCAAATATAGATTCATAATATTATGATGTACCATTAAAGATCAAGAAGGTAAACATTGGAACAACAAAAAATCCAAAGGTTGCAAGTATTGGATATTATTCGGACAATCAAATAGTATAAATAATAACATAGTTACTACGCGCGTATAGAGACCTATTTCCAGCAACGTTTTCAGAGATGAAAGGGGTTGCAAGATAACTTGGGGAGATGAAGATCCTATTGAAGACAAATTCCATACCATTAAGACAAATACCTTACAAGTTAAATCTAGTGTACAAGCAGAAGGTGAAGACAGAAATTGATAAGATGTTATAGGTTGGTGTCATATAACCTATGGAAGAATCTAAATGAATCATCCCATTGGTAGTGAAAGAGAAGAAGCAAGGGGGAATAAGAATCTGTGTAGATTTGAGGAAACTGAATGATGCCTACCTACATTATCCTTTTCCTACTCCATTTACAGATGAAGTTTTGGAGAATGTAGGAGGTCAAGAAGCTTATTCATTTATAGATGGGTTTTCAGGATATCATCAAATCGGGATAGCACCAAAAGATCGACATAAGACAACATTTGTTATAGAATGAGGGATCATATTAGTATATAGTGATTCCTTTTGGGTTAAAGAATGCACCTACAAATTTCTCAAGGGTAGTAGTATCTCTCTTTAAGTATTTTTTTCATAAATTTTTAGACGTTTACTTGGATGATTGGATAGTATTTAACTTATTGAAGTACCACGTGGAAGTGTTAAAATTGATGTTAGACAGGTGTAGACATGGTCAGATTTCATTGAATATTACGAAATTCATTTTCAGTGCACATTTTGGGATTATGTTAGGGCATGTGGTGTGTAAAAAGGGTTTGTTGGTTGATCCTGCTAAAATTGTTGTCATAGTTAACTTACCACCACCTAAGTTAGTGCACCAGTTAAAATTACACTTGGTCATACAGGGTATTATAATAAGTTTACAAGGGGATATGCATAGATTACAAAATCGAAGGAGAAATTGTTGAAGAAGGGTATTAAGTATCAATGGAATGGTGAGTGCTATTAGAGCTTGGATACATTGAAGGAGAAAATGGTGACAGCGCCAATTTTTTTATTTCCATACTGGGAAAATGAATTGTATGTGCATGTGGATGCATCTGCAATAGCACTTGGATAAGTATTAACACATCCAGGAGAAGGTGATATAGATCACCCAATTTCATTTGCAAGCAGAAAGTTGTCAGATTCAGAGAAGAATTATAGCACAACATAAAGACAAGGATTGGCTATGGTATATGCATTGTATAAGTTCATACATTATTTGTTAGGACAAAACTTTAATATGTTTACAGATCACTTTGCACTTAGATATTCGGTCAATAAGATAGTGTTGGGGGGATGAATATGCAAATGGTTACTATTGTTCCAAGAGTTTGACTTTGAAGTTGTGGTGAAATCTAGAAGATTGAATGCAAGACTAGATCATATGTCAAGGATAAATAATGGAGAGGAACCAAGAAACTTGGAGGATAGTTTCTCAGATGCACAACTATTTTTAGTATAAATTGTTGATGAATAGTTTTTTGGCATTATTGAATTTTTGAGTACATGATTTTCCCCAAAGGAATTTAATACTACGCAGAAGAAAAAATTGGTAGTTAGAGTTGCATACTACCAACTGATTGTAGGGAACTTGTACAAACTTTGTGGAAACAACATTTTGAGGAGATATGTTATGGAGCATGAAATTCCCATCATTTTAGCAAAATCACATGAAGGAATTGTTGGAGTACATTATGTAGGGAAATATACTGCGCAGAATATATTGCACGCATAATTGTGGCGGCCAAAAGCTCACAAGGATGAAAAGAAGTATTCTCAAAATTGTGATTTATATCAAAGGGTTGGAAAACCATCCATAATGAATGACATTTTATTAATACCTCAAGTAACTTTGAAGGTTTTTGACAAGTGGGTAGTAGATTTTGTGGGACGAATTAATCCACCGGCTAGAAAAACAAGAGTTAGGTATATTATTACAGCGATGGAATATTTGACCAGACGGGCGAAAGTATCACCATTAAAGGATTGCAGTGCACTTCTTATTTTAGCAAGTGGTCACAAGATTTGGATTCCCTGGAGTTCTGATGAGTGATCAAGGAACTCATTTCATCAATAGAATTATCTAGGCAATGACTGAATAATTCAAGATACATCATCTTAAGAGCTCCCCTTAGCATCCTCAAGCCAATGGAACAGTGGAAACATTTAACAAGATATTGGAGAATGCCTTAAACAAGATCTACAATGTGAACAGGGGTGATTGGGATTTGAAGATACCAACAGTGTTATGGGCATGTAGAACTACATGCAAGAAGATTACAGGGAATACACCTTTCAAACTTGTGTATGGACAGGAAGAAGTAGTTCCTCTAGAGTATTTGATACCTATTCTACGCATTGTAACAATTATAGATATGAAAAAAAGAGGTGTAGCTCAAGAAATATTGGCACAACTCATGGAATTAGAAGAAGACAGAATTATAGTTGGTTTCCATCAAGAGGTACAAACATCAAAGGATAAGGCTTGGCATGACAGGCATATTAAGAAGAAGAACTTCAAAGAAGGATATCTAGTTCTCCTCTATGATAGTAAATACTTGCATCATCCGAGGAAGTTCAGAATGAATTGGCTATGGACATATGAGATAAAGTATGTCACAGATGGAGGTGTTGTGCAAATGCAGGACTTACCAGGTAAGGAGATGCAAGGAATGGTGAATGGTAGTTGAATAAAATTGTATAGGGATAGTCAACCTACCAACCCTCAGTGATTGTTGCGTAGAAAGTATAAATGTACATATTGTATATAGTAGGAGTCAAAAGGAAGAAAAAAATGAATAGTAGAAGAAAAAGGAAGAAAAAAATGAATAATAGAAGAAAAAGGAAGGAAAAAAAGTAGAAAAGTGAGAAAAAGGAAAAAATAAGTAGGTAGATGGATAAGTGGTAGACATGCAACTGAAGGATACAGTGCACAGAAGAATATAGAAATAGTTATAACAGAAATTGAAGACACTGTGTGACAGAAAAAGTGAACACAACGCAACTGGACAGAGAGCTACCGGAAAAATAAAATGGCGGTAAATAGAAAAGTGGGATATGACAGAGCATTTATGACAAGCCTTATAAAAGAAAGAAACTTGCAAGATAATAATCATTGTGACTTAGATCATACAAGAGATAAGGAAAGAAATTTGAGCAAACACACAGAACGACCAAGTATCCATGGAGTTTTAAGCAACAATTAATAGCAGTAGGTTCAATATTTTGCAGTATGGAGCCACCAAAGGTTGGACCACCCAGTCGAATAACAAGAAACACCCATAGCCACACAAGATCATCATAGGAGTGAGTACCAAAAGTTGTAAAACCTATTCAACAAGTAGTATTTGTAGATGCGGGCACGATTCCATCACCTGAACCAGTGATCCCAACACTTATGGAAGAACAGGAGAAGGTCACAGAGAAAATGGATTTGGATCCCAGGGATAAAGGACAAAAACATGTCAAATAAAATAACCCCACACAGCATTTAGTCTTGGGATAACTACAGAATACAACCGATAAATATGAAAAAAGGACAGAGTCGGGAAAGCCTAGGGTAGAGGTTGAAATAGTACAGAAACTTTTCACAGAGACAGTACAAAAAATAGAAGAACAAGTGAAAGTAGAATATATTATAGGAGAAATAGAATCATGTCCAAAGGAAGAATAAGAAGCACATCAAGAGGTAGGTACATAAACCATGACAGAAAAAGGAAAGGGAAACAAAAAACACAGAGGTCATCACACAAGCAGGAAAGCGTCAAAATAGAACTACCTCGCATACCAGAAGGAGTGACAATTCTTCCTAACATTTTAGGATGTGTGGAAAAACTAAGGTACACAGTCCATGACATAGAAAACAAAGATAAATTCCTTGAATTTGAGCCATAGGTATACATGGAGAGCAAAAGGATAAGTGTGGCATGAGTTCCCATATTGGAACCAAAGCAGTGGATAATAGGGTTATACAATACAGAGATAATGAACCTACTGGAAATCCCTCATTTTGGACATGGAAAGGATGTGAAAAAATGTGTCAAACAATTGTTGGTGTTAGTACATGGGGGTATTATGTGGAAATATAGGCTGGTATCAATCGATGTTGATTTGATTACAAATATCATAGGTTTTCCAACTAATGGAGAGAAGCGTGAGAAATATCTGGATGATAAAACCAAGGAGAAGACCCTGGTAGAGGAGATGAAGAAAACATATGGAACAGTGAGAGGGTCTAGGGGAATTATAATCAATAGGATCAATGAACCTATGAAAATATTGGAAACCAAGTTAATGGCATGCAAATTTATAAGGAAGAAGCACCATCAGGGGTGATAGCAGTAGTCATGCAGTGCACGAAGGGGAATTTACTTATCTGGAGTCCATATTTATTGAACCTATGTTTGGATGATTACAAAGATGCACAAGGCTTAGGAACAGATTTTCATTACTTGTGATTGATCATACTTATAACATTGGTGGGATGGAGACACCTGAAATACAACATGTTTTGTCAAAGGATAGGAAAGTTTCGAGCAGCACAATATGCAACATTGTAGCATACTTCAACCGTAAAAGAAAGGAAGGCCAACTCTAGCATATTTGCAATGTATTTGGAGGAGATACTGGAAAAGGTGGTTGAGACATGGAGGATACCACCAGAAGTGGTGGACGAACACAAAGATATAACATATTTTCAGGTATCAAGGCACAATGTAAGGATTCATGCAAAGAGAGATCCAAAGAAGAATTGGTTGCAGATGAGGTATTGCGTCACTAGGGAGGAAGTCCAATGGGCCATGAAAGACTAGCCAGATGAGTGGAGGGTATGAGTGACCTTAAATAAGGGACAAAAAGGGAAGCATCGAGTAGCAACTGGAAAGAAACAGAAATCCAGCAGTCTGGAAGCAAACACCAAGAAGGTTGTAGAGCGTGCAAAAGACACCGGATGGAGCACGATGGTGAGGAAACTAAGACAATGAAAGAACATCCCAAATCCATCAACATAGGAGAAGGATCATGCTAGAGTGACTAATGGAGGAGTACAAAAGAAAGAGAACGTTCCCATGCAGAAGGAACAAGGAGCAAGAGATATCTCGAATATAGAAGTACCCACAATGTAAGCACAGATAGAAACTCTACCAATGAGGAGGACCGTGTCGCAGGCAACAGGACAGAGGAAATATATGAAGGAACATAAGCATCCTGGATTTGACATTGATAGAGGATGATGTTGAACTAGTAGTTGAGAAGGTACAAGATTGCGTAGCAGAGTCGTGGGACGATGTTGAAAAGAAGTAAGAAGAAATAATTAGGAAACTAAGAGAGTTTGAGGAAACGTTGGGACAACTACAACTGGATGCATCACAGTAGAAGGAAATGACACAGATACCACATATTGTAAAGAACAATACAATGCTTGTGCAGAATATGGTCCATCTCATACTGGCAGGTAGTGAAAAATTTGTGATCAATCAGGATATGTTGCAGATAAATGAGGAGATGGTGCATCACACAGGAAATCCAATCTAGAGCACGTGTGAATGCAACGAAGTTACAAACAACAAAGAACATAAAGGATACATGGAAGATATCTCTCAATGAAGTGTGGGTTAAGAAGGATGAGGAAAAGTAGTGCATTGGCCAAATCGAGTAGCACATAAAAGAAGTATTCAAGTCCATTATAGACAGTGTACAAGAAGGGGTGTATTTACAGACACATTAGAAAATTAGGAAGATCAGGCATGCGATGGAAGATTATAAAATTCACATAATATAATTAATGGCACAACTGAACCCAAGAACGTCACTAGAAGTTAGATCACGGAGAGAACAGGAGATGGTCGGACATATGGAGAACATGACATAGAGTATCAAGGAAGTTTCAAAGTTATACGACAGAAGCACGCAACTCTCGACAAGTCTGGAAGAGGATGAGAAGTTGCAAGCATTGGAACAGAAGGAAGAAGGAGTCAACACAACCACATAATATTTGAAGAAAAATCATAAGCCTGTGAACATTCAGGAGAGGCTAAGAAGTGCACAAGAGTTAAATAATTTACAAACCGAATTGAAGAAGGTACAAACAGAGAAGTAGTTGAGACAGGCTCAGTTGGAGCCACTACAGGAAGATGCAAAAAATATGTTGATAGAGATGAATATAGAAAATTCCCAAATGGAAAATATTAGGTTGTAGGCTGAAGATATGTTGAAGGAACATCTCACTACGTAGAATATGGAGTCTGTTGTAGAGAAGAATGCACAAGTGAATAATTATGCTGAAGAGATATCAGGTTAATTCCAAGAGTTGGAAAAATATGTCAAGGAGGGAAACATTGCCTGAAAGGCTTGGGACGAGCCACAAGTAAGTGTTAGGGGCCTATTAGAGGAGGCTATTTTGGGGTACAACACAAAAAATGAGGCATACATCTAAGGAATGTACCAAAGGAAACAGTGCACGCCAGGAAAAAAGGGAAAGCGACAGAACACAAGGAAAGCAGCAAGTTAG
>ML799147.1:121173-162559 GCA_009831015.1 Picea engelmannii
TGAGATTCATTTTGGTGGTTTAAAAATGAGGAAGATCAATGGTCCATGGTCATTTTCATCCATTTGGAAGTTGGAGGAAATCAACGTTCGAGATCAATTTGAGTGGAAGATCGATGACCCAGATTCACTTGGGTTTTGGCATAAAATTGCTAAGTGTTGAAATTCGTCAACAGAAATCTATGATCGTTAACGGTCGATGGTCAGGGATCGACAAGTTTTGGTGAAGTTTTGAAGTTTTCTAAGAGACATATTTGATCATCGATTTTCGATGGATCGAGGATTGACAAGTTCGGCGAAGTGTTGAAATTCATCCAAATGAAATCTAAGATCATCGATGATCGAAGGATCAGGGATCGACGAGTTTGGAAAAGTGTTGGAATTTGGCCAACGAACATCTAATATTGTCGATGGTTGATGATCGGGCATCTACAATATTAGTGTGATTTCCATATTATTCAAATAGAAATTGTCGATGACCACTTAAGGAAAGGAATTTTGTGATGTATCATGTCACATCAGCATCAAAGTGTCATACCACGTCAGCCTGATTGATGCCTTAGGATGGCGTGTCATGCTAGGTCATCATCCATGTGTCATTCCATGTCAGCGAAGTGATGGTCGATCTTCGATGGTCGAGGTTCGACGAGATTTTTGGGAAATGTGTCTTTTTCGGGGAATATTGTCGATGGTCGATGGCCTATGTTCGGGCATCGATGAGATTCGTGAGAGACTTTTGGTTTACGGGGAAAAACAGTCAATGGTCGATGGTCGGTGATCAGGCGTCAGGAAGATCGGTAGGAAGGTTTGGTTTGCAAGGGAAATCATTGATTCTCGATCACTGATCACCAATAGAAAGAATATCAATGGTCCAAACTGCTTCTGACTTGCGATCGATGATGCAGAACGCACTTAGGAAAAATTGTTCCACGGTTTCAAAAAAAATACCAATTTTGGAGCTATTTTCATATTTTGTCCATAAATGGAGTAAATTAAGTCGAATTGAGATAAAACTTATGTGTTTTGTCTGTGAAGAGGAGATATACAAAAGTTTCAAAGAGGTCCTTTGTCCAATTTTGCTTGGATTGGTCAGAAAATGAAAAATAATGGTTTTTAAAGATTTGGGTCTAGATCATTAGAAGAGGTCTGKATTTAGMTGAAACTCTTGYAGAGAGTCCAGAAATAAGAAATCCAAAYAAACCATGAAGGAAATGAATAACTCCTAAGTGTATTTGAATGGGGATACTAAAATAGGCCAAAATCCACTATTTTRGGCCACTTTTTTTGGACTTTTTGAGATTTTCAGAGGAGAAAAAGTTACCCTAGATCACAAAACTGGAAAATTTTATTAACTCAACATTTTATAAAATAATTGAGACAAACAACTTTGGTTTAGTAAAAAAAAATCGTAAGTGCACATATTGTTGCAGATTCTCGATTGTTGTAGTTTTTTACTGGAGCATCAAATTAAACTTTTGAGAATTTTTATAAATTCTATATCAGTATTTTTATCTATGTCTCATACAAAAAAAAAATTGTTTCCTGGCATATTTTCTTCTGTAGTTGATAGAAGTTGGTGTTTCATAAAATTACACTAGTAGAAAAAATGAACAAAAAGGATGAAAATGGTTTTTTCAGGAAGCCATAACTTTCAACTTAGAGATCATATTGGGGCATGAGTATAGTCGTTGTAAATATTATTTAGAGGATGATAAACTTGAATTATTATATTTTGGAGAATTACGATATATATTTATAAATTGAGAAAAAAAAGGACATGTAGCATTATTTGACAAATTCCTATAATATGTATAATTCTAACAAAATGGTTGCTTGCAAATTTGGCAGAATTAGAGGTATAATCAGATCAATTGAAGCCTAGTATTGAATATTAGAGTCATGGAAGCATGGCAAAGATTTTAGAAGTTGGTTGAGGCAATAAAGAGCTACATAACATGTAATGAAAAGTGGATAAAGAACTCAAGAAGAGTGAAACTAAGGACTTATTATTCAGCTGCTACAAAGTCTTAATGAATTGAAATGCACAAAAACAAGAGTCATCACATAGGACATGAAGTTAGTAGGTGAATAATGTCATTAGTGGGCATATAAAGGAAAATTAGGACTCCATAACCTTGAAGGTAGATATGTGTAGATAGCTGCAAAATTTGATGTGAAAGAGAACATGGAGCTTACGAGATGATGTGTAAATCATCTCTATGTGTCAAGAAGAGGAGTGCCTAGGAAGGATTTTCTAGATATGACCTAGTTTCTTTGTATAAAAGTACTCAAAGAAAGAAATCCATTGCTGACATCAAATTTCACAATGGAAGAAGGATACCAATGCAGAGAAATTGGAGATAGAAAAATGAATGTTCTCTCACTTGAAAAGTGCCACTGAATGAAAATAGACTTCCATTGGGAATGGTATTAAGTGCGAGGAGTATGGATTCATAGAGGATTGTCAAATGAAGTAATCCAGTGGATAGCTGGCAGTAAAATTAATAGTAGAGATGTGGAATGAGTATGGGAAATTTGATTCAAGGATGATGTGGTAGTAGAGTAATGGAATGTTGTGATTTACCTTTTTCCAAGGTAATGTTTAGATATGTCTTCCTAAGAGAAGTTACTGCAAAGAGGACAAATTAATTGGATTTTAGAATGGCCAAGTGGAACTTGGCTGGATAGTGTTCAGACCAGAGAACAGTAGTGAAGAAAAGTAGAATGGAAGCACAAAAGGCAGCAAGGATTTGAATAAATTCAAGGACAACAAGATACAACATCAATAAATAAATAAGAGAACTGAAACAGAAATGCACTAGAGTGGATGATGTATACAAAGAAGTTGTAACACCCTATTTCCCCCAGTTTGTAAAAATAACTGGACTAGCCAAGAACTGTGGAAAACTCAGAAATGTGAATGTGTGATGTGAATGGACCTTGTGGAAAAGGTCAATGAATGTGAATAATATTATGAATATATATACATATATTGCAGGACTGCTGAGAGGGGATATGATGAAAAAGAGACCACGATGGTTGGAGAAAGGTAGTGGAAGGCACCTAGAATGGTGTCATTAACTTCCACCAAGAACAATACCGTATTTGGACTTCGCTAGCCCAGAGAACCAATAGCGGCTCGCTGGCCCCGAATTAAATGTCTCGCAAGCTGGTAGGTAGATGGATCCTCGAGAATTAATGAGGGATGGGGGGGTGAACCGCCCATTCATAGAGCCATCAGGCCTGACCAGTGTGAGGAAAAATCGCGCCTCATGCAACCTTGCAAGAGGATAAGGCGTGAGGGAGAAGCAATTGGAGGCAGACACAAGGGGAGGAAGAGAACTCTAGAGATATGCAGAGTGAGTGATAGCAGAGAAGGGGGAGAGTAACCCTCATTCTCAGTCACTGGAAAACCGAGACACATTTTCTCAGCATCGTGGTCTCAGCTCGGGGGTGGCTAGTTGTAAATCCTATCAGAATAGTTGAGCCTACGGTTGGGTGGAAACGAGCACCCCTCTCAGCAGTTGCACTTGCTTCTGGTGTTATTGTTGATAAGTGTTTTACATCTTGCACCTTGAAATTCATATGCTGACATATATGCTCATAAACTATGAAATTGTGAAAGATTACAGTATAAGACTGTATGTGCAGTGTTTTGCTAAGAAATGGTAGATGTATGCTTGTAACAGAAAAACCACGCATGGCTTATGTTGATAGATAAATTTATTTGTGCATAAATTGAATCAAGTTAGTCTTCTAGTCCATTCTTGGGAATTTGTTTCCCCTTATCTGTCTCCAGGAATGCCCCGGAATAGATCTCTTCACAAAGATACCCTTCTTGGAAAAGTTTACCAAGAACCTAGAAAAAGGACTTGAATGCGCAAGTCTTAGCAACCCTGTACAAGGAAGAATGATCCTCTTGAAATCCTGAAGTAGCAGCGTAGGGATAAGTATCGATCGATGGACAATATCCTATCAGAAGATCCGCGGTCATTCACGACCATTAGATTGGAGGAAGAAACAAGGGCATTACATGCCTTACCCCTTTTCTTTTATCTTCGTGAGTAGCAAGGAAGTCGGGACCATAGATCCCCAAGGTCTATGGGAGTATCTGGACCATTGGTTTTTCCATGTCTAGAGAGCAGTGGGAGAGTGCACGGCGTAGGACAAGTCTGAGTCATCGGATCTTAGCTAGAAAACCCGATAGTCGTTGGATCTGTTAGGAGATGCAGGAGGGTGAAGCCCTCATGAACAGGGGCGAAAGTCCCGAAAGAGGAGTCAGTACACAGTGCAGGATAGATCTGAGTCATCAGATCTTAGCTAGAAAACCCGACAGCAATTGGATCTGTTAGGAGATGCATGAGGGTTAAGCCCTTGTGAACAAGAGCGAAAGTCCCGAGAGAGGAATTGGTACCAGGGATTCGAAGTTCGGGATTCTGAGAGTCCTGTTGACAAGAGATCGAGACACTCCATGGTGAAAGTCCCAATATATATCTGGACCATCCATCCATGGAGGACACATGGTGGATATTGAGATTCCATCAGTATTTGTAATATCGGGGATTCGAGTTGACAGAGGATTTGTGTCACTGGGAGTCATGAAATCCCAATTACCGAAACCCCGAATATGTTTAAGTGTGAATAAGTTTGATAAAGGTGGGATTTAATCGTGACTGTTGATCATCCTGAAAAGATCATAATGGTTGATCATGGGTGAAGGTCGCAGTCACCTATCGGAGGGACATGTGGTTGTCGATCGCTATTTCAGTATTTCGGCACCTGGGAAACCAAAGGGCAAGAACCCTTGTCTTCGCGAGTTGCGAAATCCTGATCACCGAAACCCCGAAATGGCGAGTAGTTTGAATGAGGTTAAGGAAAGCCAGGATTTAATCATGACCATTGATCATCCAAAAAATATCATGACCGTTGATCTTGGCTAAAGGTCGTTGTCATCCATCAGAGGGACATGTGGCTGATGGTCGACATTTCGGCGTTTCGAAAACCGGGAAACCAGAGGGATAGAAAACCTTTCCCCCATGATTTGGGAAATCCTAATGCCCAAAATCCCGATACGCACTGTAGCAGGGAGGAGAAGTACCAAAATAATCTGGACCGTCCATCAAAGGAGACGCGTGGTGAGCGGTCATATTTTTTGGAAAAGTCTCGAAATCCCATGGACCATTGGATCCACACTCTTAAGAGTCATCGATCTCTTACACGAACTTCCATATCAGAATTCGGATATTTAAATGACAAGGAGTCGTGGAGTCATTGCATTTCAAACTCTCGAGTACCGAAACCCCGAAAGGATCCATACCGTCGGATCGGAGGAGGCTTATAGCCGTTGATCTCCCTTTGGAGGGAAACTAGGGAGACTTCGTGGTTTTCGGGGATTTGAATGGGAAAGGAAGAAGTCATGCATCATGATTTCCTGAATCACGAAAGGCCAGTAAGGGATTTTTTGGTTTAAGCGCGTGGTCATGAAACATGGTCTCGAGGACAAGACCCAAACAGGGAACTTGTACTCGCCAACCCTTTCGGGGTATGGCGCTTCGTTGTGTCGGGGTTTGCAGAGTCGAAAGACTCTATGCTCTAGTAGCGCTAAGTCGCAAAGAGTGAAAGGATTCCATATTTGTTCGACCTGTGGTCATGACCCACGATCCTATGGGAATAGATGAGGGAATAACTAGCTTACGCTAGACCTCCATAGACATTTTGGGGGTCTGATCGTTGAGAAATCGACGAAAAAATCGATTTCCATAGTGGGTATGTTATAGAAGTTAGAATGCATATGCATTAGTATGCATGTTGACAGTGAGTGATTCATTCATATGGATGTACATTTTTGCTTGAATATGCATATGGAATTTGTGTGGGCTTAGAATAGTTTTTTGTTATATATATGCAATATTGATGTTATATTGAGTATGACTAATGATGGATTATGTATTCAGGAAAAATGATATATCATGGTTAAATATGTGAATGTTGTTGTTGCTTATGACTTACATCTATGAAAAGACCCATGAGGGTGGTAGTAATGGTGATCAAAGGATGGAGGAGAGACCCTGAGAGATTCTACAAATACCAGTTGTTCAGGTAGCATCACAGCCACGCATGTATGCATTCAATTGCTTCTGATGTTCAAGGGGATTGAGGTAAGAATTCCCTCAGTTAATTTTTCAATATTTTAATTGGCGTATAATCGTCGAAGGCCTAGAGTGTGTAAATGTTGTTGATGCTATAATGAATTTAGATAAATTTTTAGTTGCATATTGTGTTATGATTGGTTATGGGAACAAAATCGGGTTAATTCAAGAGACATACTCCTTCTATAACAATGAATACCCATAGGGATAGTCATGTGTGAGACAATAAGATGTTTGGATGTGGAAGGGATATAGTTCTACATGAGTGCTCAATGGCTTGCCCTGCATAGTTGATGTTTGGACTGCAACCTCTTTGCTGAAATTGAAGAGAATTGAAGAATTATATTCTTTGTGTTGTGTTTGGGTTGAAAAGGAAGGTATCCAAATAGTCAGGAAAGCAGTAGGAAGTGTGTGGATGATGTGTTTAGGCGTTGGCCAAACCATCCAACTCTCCTTGGTGAATGAATAACAAAGTTATTTGGTATTATATAGTCAATGCATGGATGCATTGTGTAGATGTGGCCATGGGTATGGACACAATGATCGTTATTTTATTAGTAATTAATTGTTGCATTATGAAAAACATGTGGTGATGAAAACACATAATGATGGATAGTTTCATTATATTTAATATGAATACTAGCTTAAGGTGATTGAATTGTTGTTGTTACAATTATGAGATCACTTTTTGAAGTTGTTGAAAATGTTACAAGTGGTATCAAAGGAATTGTTGAATGCATTTTGGTGAATGTTTGTATATATTTTATGGCAAAGAAATTATTATACTAACAGTTGAAATGATGTGACTATTGCTAACTCATGAAGTTGAGAACATTTCAAGAGATGTTATATGTTGCAATAAAAAATTTGTGGGTTAAAGTAGTTACATAATTTTAAATTACAGAAAATCTTTGTTGAGGGAACAAAGTAATAAAAACATTGATGGCTAGAAGAAAGAAAATATCGGTTAATAATGCATGTGTAGAGGATGATGGGTTCATTCCAGTTAATAGTTAGACTAATGGAAGTAATTGAATTGTTTTTGTAAACCATTATAAGATCATTTTTTGAAATTTTGTAATTGTTTCCATAAAAATATACATATGCATGATACTAACAACTTGTTTGGTTGAGTGAAGATTGAGGAAAATTGCAAGTGGAGTGGTCTTGAATATGGAAAATAATGTAATCCCATAAGGAATATTATTCTGTACTGTTGGAAGAGCCAAACATTATGAACAAAATATCATGCTTGGAAATTTTATTTTTCCTGTAAAAAACAATTTTGGGAATTATAATTTAATAATTACTGGAAATCTATTTTAGTTGAGTGTAAATTGAGAAAATTGCAGGTAGGATGGTATTGGATATGGCAGGGATGTAAGACCATAAGGAAGACTAATACCTAAATTTGCAGGATCCAAGCATTATGAGCAAAATCTTCATGTCTGGGGAAATTTTATTTCCTGTATATAAACAAATTTGAGAAATTAAAAATTGTTATGATATGATAACAATTGGTTTGGATCCTTGAAGGCTGAGAAAATTGAAGGAATGGTGGTATTGGGTATGGAATTGTTGTAATTCATAATAAATATTGATTCCTGTAGCTGCAAGAGTCAAACGAATTATGAGCAGGAAGCTCATGCCTGGAAATTATATTTTCCTCTATAAAACATATTTGACATTTATGATTGAAATTTGTTATGATGATATCTCATGATGATTGTATGTCTATAATATAGATGAGATATTGGCTATGGAAGAAATAATCTCGAGAAAAATATCACTAGAATCAAATTGAGCTCAATGACAAAGGAATGGAATGAAGGAATTCCAGTGGACTTGTTGCAGTTGGAGTTCTTGGAGCCGCAACTCTGAAACCTCTTGGCCAAGTGCATTGGAGCCCTGGAGAGAAGTGGAACAACCTTAGGGATTTCATGGTAGAGAAAGGGGTTCATTTCTTTAGATTTTGTAGGTTGATAGGGAAAGAGAGCTTGTTGGTTGGAACTGCTACCATAAATATAAATTCTGAAGATTAGTATGCATGTTTTGGGTCAGAGTGCCTATGTATGCATGTTTTCTCTTAGGATGGAGTGCCTATGTATATAAGAATTTGGTTGGATTTCCTATGCAGATTAAAGACCAGAGTTCTTAGAATTGTAAGAACATCAGTATGGTGTTGTACACTAAGGATGGTGCCAAAATAAGGGGAAGGGGATATAACACCTCGGATTTTTTCCCCATAAACTAGAATGTATTATGTAATTGTGGCTTAGGTTGGTGAGCCGGTAAAGTTGGAAAGGGGTCAGAGTGCCTATAAATGTATTAGATCTATATATATTAATAAAATACATCATTGGTTGCAATACAGACAAGGACAAGAAATATGGGTCTATGATTTCATCAGAGAGGGGGATAAAGAGGCTAAGTCTTTGATGTAGGAGCATCACCAACAAAGCGCGAGTGGAAGATAGCTCAACTCACTAGCGTGCATTTTGAAGCAATTATTTTGAATTTAAGAAGGAATATCATGCAAATATTCTGAAAAGATTATAATTTAATAACTTATTAAATTTTTTAGAGTTGAGCCATCACATGAGATCGATGGGGAATGTATTTTATTTTAATGCAATAGCTTGTTGTACAGATTGAATGTGTTTGATATTATATGTCTGTCTCAAACATTTATTGTAATAAATCCTTAGTAGTTAAATGTTTTTATTTTGATAGGATAGAACTAAGGTAATCGGAGGGAAAATCTCTATGAACCATATTGTATAAATAAATGTATTGTTACCCAAATGAGGTTGTTGAAGGTTGTTGATAGGTGTTGCAATTTAGTCGAATTCTTGTTGAAGACTATTGTAGTTGGGAGTTGCTAAGAGATGCTAAAGGCCATTGTATAAACCCATGTACATATCATTTGAATGAATATAACAGAGAAGCATTGTTCCACATCTTTGGTGTTGTTGCTATTGTGTCTATCTAAAGGAATGAATGGTAGGCTTTATGTTAAATTGAATTCTTTGTTATTTCTTGTTCTTATGTTATGAATGCATTTACATGGTTGAATGTATGAATCTATGATATATTATATATGTTTCAATTGGTTCTCTTCTATGAGACCAAGGAGTACATAGTGTCTAGAAGGTGTGTGTTGGCAGAGTCTATTTCGACTTAGAAGCTCGAAAGAGATAATGTGAAACTTTTTTTGTGTGAGGAGTGCATAAGTGTCTGCAAGGTGTGCATCGACAGAGTCTGTTTTGACTCAGAAGTTCAGAAGGGATAGCTTGAAGGTGTGTGTAATAAGAAATGCACTTAGATTCATATTGTTCAGGAGGGAAAATTGATCCATGGAAGGACCGTTGCAAGGAGTGCACATTCGTCATCAAGATTCAAGTTAAAGAAAGTTTGTCGCAAGGAGTATGAAGGGTCGATACTTGGGTAAGTATCGAAGAATTCATTCTGAGGAATTCAGAGTTTTGAGGTGGAACAAGTCTAGGAAAGATAACTTGGAACTTTGTATGCAAGTGTGCATATTTTCTGCGTGGCGTGCACGATAGAGTCTTTTGACTCGGAACCTCAGAAGGAGTAGTTCGAGAGTATTTACAAAAGAGTGTGAAGAAATTTTTCAAGGTGTGCACAGTCATCCACATAGAAGCTAATTCGTGGAGAAGACCTGTTGCGAGGCATACATAGGGTAAATTTTGATTAAGTATCAAAGAAACATCATGAGGAGTTAAAGTGTTCGAGGAAGAACAAGCTCAAAAGGGATAGTGGTGAGAATTGTTCAATAGAGTGGAGCCCTTGAAGATTCCCCAAAATTAACGAGCAAGATCTGTTCAAAAGGAAGTGGAATCTTTCCAAACCATAAGATCTAGGAGAGTTTCATGGAGGATAGTCGTGAATTCTTTCAGCACGTCGTGGTTTGAAGGCGTAGAAGTGTTGTAAAAGAGGGGGTCACCAAATTCATGAAGTTGCGAAGTGATCCTAGCCATTGGTTGTGAGGAGGATATGCGACAGCGGATTTGAGAGTTCAAGAGGTGGAGTTTCGAAGATTGTGTGGAGTGAGCAAAATCTTCGTGAAGTCGTGAAGGCCAAAGTGAATCTGGACCGTCAGATATAGGAGGACATGTGACAGAAATCCGTGTGTATCTCTAGAAGATGTTTCGAAATAAAACAAGGGTGGAGGTCACAAAATCGTCGAAGCCTAAACTTACGAAGGGAGTTGGCCCACGGTCACATTCGTGGTCATATTGGAAAAGGATTCTATCACGGGAGCTAGTACTCGCAAATTGGTGTTTCCCTAAGTGTTGGAGAGTAGGGTCGTGAGTGATTTGAACCTACAGGTAACATCAAAGGGACCTATGTAAGTTGTTCCAGTGCCTGCTAGAGGCTTGAAAATTTGATTCATCATAAGTATTTCGAAGATACTTGACTGAGAGGTCGCAGAACCCCTAGGAGGGGAAGGGGGTTGCACTAAAGTGGTATCGGAGCCTGATTTTATTTTTAGGTAGAAGAGAGAAGACAAAGAAAATAGCCTGATATCATAAAGTGGTATCAAATACATCAAGTGGTAGTTGTGTAAAGGAGAAACGTTCAACACAATGTCACCTAGAAGACGTGCAGAGCCACTTGTAGAAAATCGAGTTGTGGAAAGGGAGATGAGAGAAATTCTCACAAGGCTAGATGCTATGGAGACATCACAAAGGAGAGAACCTAATGTTGGAGACTTCAATGATGCAGAGAATGAATAAGTGGAATTTGAAGAAGTTGCAGTAGAATATGTTGCAGAGGAACGCTTACTAAAAGCAGTTTTCAAATTGGGAGTTAGAGCGAAGATAGACATCCCAATGTATGAAGGCAATTTAGATGTTGAAGAATTGTTGGATTGGAGAAGGGAAATGGACAAGTACTTAAACTATGAAGGCGTTGATGAGGAGAAGAAATTGAAGCATGTTGTCATAATATTAAAAGGACATGCAGAGCTACGGTGGGATGAACTACAAGCTGACAAAAGATGCAAGGGAAAGAAAAAGATCAAGAGTTGCGAAAAAATGGTAACCAAGCTAAAGGATAAATTCATACCCAAGGCCTATCATATAAATTTGTTCAGGAAGTTGTAGAGCCTGAGAAAGAAGGGAATGACTGTGAAAGAGTACATAGGGGAGTTTTACAAGTTGAACATCAAGTTTGTACAGAGAGAAAGATATGATGAAAAGGTTGCTAGATATATTAATGACCTGATATATGAAATCTAGGATGAAATTAGCATGATGATAGTGAGAATAGTGGAGGACGCTTACTAGATGTGTTTATACTAAAAATAGTTGTGCATCTGAAAACGCCAATTCTTTTATTTCCATACTGGCAAAATGAATTTTATGTGCATGTGGATGCATCTGCAATAGCACTTGGAGAAGTATTAACACATCCATTAGAAGGGGATATATATCACTCAATTTCATTTGCAAGCAGAAAGTTGTCAGATTCAGAGAAGAATTATAGCACAACTTAAAGACAAGGATTGGCTATGGTATATGCATTGTATAAGTTCATACATTATTTGTTAGGACAACACTTTAAGATGTTTACAGATCACTCTACTCTTAGATATTTGGTCAATAAGCCAGTGTTGAGGGGCCGAATATGCATATGGTTACTATTGTTCCAAGATTTTGACTTTGAAGTTGTGGTGAAATATAGAAGATTTAATGCAAGACTAGATCATATGTCAAGGATAACTAATGGAGAGGAACCAAGAAACTTGGAGGATAATTTCTCAAATGCACAACTATTTTTAGTATAAATTGTTGATGACTATTTTGTTGTCATTATTGAATATTTGAGTACATGATTTTCCCCAAAGGAATTTAATATTGTGTAGAAGAAAAAAATGGTAGTTAGAGTTGCATACTACCAACTGATTGTAGGGAACTTGTACAAACTTTGTCATGACAACGTTTTAATGAGATATGTTATGGAGCATGAAATGCCCATCATTTTAGCAAAATCACATGAAGGAATTGTTGGAGGACATTACGTAGGGAAAGATATTGGGAAGAAGATATTGCACGCATAATTGTGGTGGCCAAAAGTTTAGAAGGATGAAAAGAAGTATTGCCAGAATTGTGATGTCTGTCAAGGGGTTGGAAAACCATCCATAATGGATGAGATTTCATTAATACCTCAAGTAACTTTGAAGGTTTTTAACAAGTGGGTAGTATATTTTGTGGGACGAATTAATCCACCAACCAGAAGATCAGGAGCTAGGTATATTATTACAGCGATGGAATATTTGACCAGACGGGAGGAATTATCACCATCAAAGGATTGTAGTGCACTTCTTATTTGAGCAAGTGGTCACAAGGTTTGGATTCCCTGGAGTTCTGATGAGTGATCAAGGGACTCATTTCATCAATAGTATTATCGAGGAAATGACTGAATAATTCGAGATACATCATATTAAGAGCTCCCCTTAGCATCCTCAAGCCAACTAAACAGTGGAAGCATTTAACAAGATATTGCAAAATGCCTTAACCAAGATCTACAATGTGAACAGGGGTCAATGGTATTTGAAGATACCAACAGTGTTATGGGCATGTAGAACTACATGCAAGAAGCTTACAAGAAAGACACCTTTGAAACTTGTGTATGGACAGGAAGCAGTAGTTCTTCTAGAGTATTTGATACCTAGTCTACGCATTGCAACAATTACAGATATGACAAAACGAGGTGTAGCTCAAGAAATATTGGCACAACTCATGGAATTAGAAGAAGACAAAAGTTTAGTTGGTTTCCATCAATAGGTACAAAAATCAAAGGATAAGGCTTTGCATGAAAGACATATTAAGAAGAAGAACTTCAAAGAATGAGATCTAGTTCTCCTCTATTATAGTAAATACTTGCATCATCTGAGGAAGTTCAGAATGCATTGGCTATGGACATATGAGATATAGTATGTCACAGATGGAGCTGTTGTGCAAATGATGGAGCTGTTGTGCAAATGCAGGACTTACCAGGAAAGGAGATGCAAGGAATGGTGAATGGTATTCAAATAAAACTGTATAGGGATAGTCGACCTACCAACCCTCAGTGATTGTTGCGTAGAAAGTATAAATGTACATATTGTATAGAAAAGTGGGATACGACAGAGCATTTATGACAAGCCTTATAAAAGCAGGAAACTTGCAAGATAAGCATGATTGTGACTTAGATCTTACAAGAGATAAGGAAAGAAATTTGAGCAAACACACAGAGAGACCAAGTATCCACGAAGTTTTCAGCAACAATTAATAGCAGTAGGTTCAATATTTTGTAGTATGGAGCCACCATAGGTTGGAGCACCCAGTTGAATAACAAGAAACACCTGCAACCACACAAGATCATCGCAGGAGTGATTACCAAAAGTTGAAAAACCTATTCAACGAGTAGTATTTGTAGACATGGACATGATTCCATCACCTGAACCAATGATCCCAACACTTATGGAAGAACAGGAGAAGTTCACAGAGAAAATGGATTTGCATCCAAGGGCTAAAGGACAAAAATCTATCGAAGAAAATAACCCCACACAGCAGATGGTCTTGGAAGAACTACAGAATACAATAGACAAAGATGAAAAAGGGATAGAGTCAGGCAAGCCTAGGGTAGAGGCCAAACTAGTACAGAAACCTGTCATGGAGACAGTACAAAAAACATAATAACAAGTGAAAGTAGAATATATTATAGGAGAACCAGAATCGTATGCAAAGGAAAAAGAATAAGCACATCAAGAGGTAGGTACATAAACCATGACAAAAAAAGAAAAGGGAAACAACAAATACAGATGTCATCGAACAAGCAAGAAAAAGTCACAATAGAACTACCTCGCATACCAAAAGGAGTGACAATTCTTCCTAACATTTTAGGATGTGTGGAAAAACTAAGGTACGCGGTCCATGACATAGCAAATAGAGATAAATTCCTTGAATTTGAGCCACAGGTAAACATGGAGAGCAAAGGGATAAGTGTGGCATGAGTTCCCATATTGGAACCAAAGCAGTGGATAACAGGGCTATACAATACAGAGATAATGAACCTACTATAAATCCCTCATTTTGGACATGGAAAGCATTTGAAAAAATGTGTCAAACAATTGTTGGTGTTAGTACATGGGGGTATTATGTGGATAGATAGGATGGTATCAATCGATGTTGATCTGATTGCAAATATCATAGGTTTTCCAACTAATGGAGAGAAGCATGAGTAATATATGGATGATAAAACCAAGGAGAATACCCTGGTAGAGGAGATGAACAAAACATATGGAACAATGAGAGGGTCTAGGGGAATTATAATCAATAGGATCAATGAACCTACGAAAAGATTGGAAACCAAGTTAATGGCATGCAAATTTATAAGGAAGTGTCACAAGGAAGAAGAACCATAAGGGGTGATAGTAGCAGTCGTGTAGTGTGTGAAGGGGAATTTACTTATCTGGAGTCCATACTTATTGAACCTATGTTTGGATGATTGAAAAGATGCACAAGACTTAGGAACAGATTTTCATTGCTCATGATTGATCATACTTATAACATTGGTGGGATGTAGACACCTAAAATACAACATGTTTTTTCAAAGGATAGGAAATTGTCGCGCAACACAATATGCAGCATTGTAGCATACTTCAACTGTAAAAGAAAGGAATGCCAACTCTAGCATATTTGCAATGTATTTGGAGGAGATATTGGAAAAGGTGGTTGAGACATGGAGGATACCACCATAAGTGGTGGACAAACACAAAGATATAGCATATTTTTAGGTATCAAGGCACAATGTAAGGATTCATGCAAAGAGATATCCAAAGAATAATTGGTTGCAGATGAGGTATTGTGTCACTAGGGAGGAAGTCCAATGGGCCATGAAGGACTGGAAAGATGAGTGGAGGGTATGAGTGAACTTAAAGAAGGGACAAAAAGGGAATCATCCAGTAGCAACTGGAAAGAAACAAAAATCCAACAGTCCGGAAGCAAACACCAAGAAGGTTATAGAGCGTGCAAAAGACACAGGATGGAGCACAATGGTGAGGAAAATAAGACAATGGAAGAACATCCCAAATCCATCAATATAGGAGAAGGATCATTCCAGAGTGACAAATGGAGGAGTACAAAAGGAGGAGAATGTTCCCATGTAGAAGGAACAAGGAGCAAGAGATATCTCGAATATAGAAGTACCCACAATGTAAGAGTAGATAGAAACTCTACCAATGAAGAGGACTGTGTTGCAAACAATAGGACAGAGGAAAAATATGAGGTCGCATAAGAATCCTGGAGTTGACATTGATAGAGCATGATGTTGAACTAGTAGTTGAGAAGGTACAGGAGTGTGTAGCAAAGTCGTGAGACGATGTTGAAAAGAAGTAAGAAGAAATAATTAGGAAACTAAGAGAGTTTGAGGAATCATTGGGACAACTACAATTGGATGCATCATAGAAAAAGGAAATGACACAGATATTGCATATTCTTAAGGAAAATACAATGGTTGTGTAGAAGATGGTCCATCTCATAGTGGTAAGTAGTGAAAATTTTGTGCTCACTCAGGATATGTTGCAAATAGATGAGGAGATGGTGCAGAAGTCCATGAAAGACATTGATCACTTAGACTTGGCATTGTCCAAGGTCCCCACTAAAGTGCTATACAAACTATCAGTTAGCATCACACAGGAAATCCAATCTAGAGCACGCGTGAATGCGATGGAGTTACAAACAGCAAATGACATAAAGGATACACGAAAGATATCTCACAACAAAGTGTGGGTTGAGAAGGGTGAGGAAAAGAAGTGCGTTGGCCAAATTGAGTAGCGCATAGAACAAGTATTCAAGTCCATTACAGACAGGGCACAAGAAGGGGCGCATTTACAGACACACTAGAAAATTAATAAGATCATGCATGCGATGGAAGATTATAAAAGTCACGTAACATAATTAATGGCACAATTGAACCCAAGCATGTCACTAGAAGTTAGATCACAGAGAGAACAGGATATGGTCGGACATATGGAGAACATGACAGAGAGTATCAAGGAAGTTTCAAATTTATACGACAGAAGCACACAACTCTGGACAAGTCTGGAAGAGGACGAGAAGTTGCAAGCATTGAAACAGAAGGAAGAAGGAGTAAACACAACCACATAATATTTGAAGAAAAATCATAAGGTTGTGAACATTCAAGAGAGGCTCAAAAGCGCACAAGATTTAAATAATTTACAAACTGAATTGAAGAAGGTACAAACAAAGAAGCAGTTGAGACAGGCTCAGTTGGAGCCACTATAGAAAGATGCAAAAAATATATTGATTGATATGGATATAGAAAATGCCCAAATGCTAAATATTAGGTTGTAAGATGAAGAGATGTTGAAGGAACATCTCACTGCATAGAATATGGAGTCTGTTGTAGAGAAGAATGCACAAGTGAAGACTTATGCTAAAGAGATATCAGGTTGATTCCAAGAGTTGGAAAAATATGTCAAGGAGGGAAACACTTCCTGAAAGGCTTGGGACGAGCCGCAAGTAAGTGTTAGGGTCCTATTGGAGGAGGATATTTTAGAGTACAACAAAAAAAATTACATAGACATATAAGGAATGTACTAAAGGAAGTAGCGCACGCCAGGAAAAAAGGGAAAGAAGCACAACAAAACGCAAGGAAAGAAGCACATAAATAAATAAGGAGAAGAAGTGAAGAGTCAAAGAAAGGAACAGTTGGATCTAGGACCATCTACATGCCAGGAAAAAAGGGAAAGCAACGCGTTAGGAAATAAGGAGAAGAAGTGAAGATTCAAAGCAAGGAACGGTTAAATTGAGGACCATTCACATGCAATGAGTTACTATGTGGAAAAACCTAATCCACTAGGGTTATGGTTTTGGGTCTCTATTGTAAGGGATTTTACCAATTTTGGTAGTATAAATGAGCATTGTAAGATTTTAGGAGATCATCTTATATTATCTTTGGTATGTTTTGATATTTTTGAGTGAAGGTTACTAGTTTTTGTCGAGATTTTTGGAGATCAGTATGTTTTGGAGTTGTAACTGAGGGTTAGGTCGCAAGTTGTGGATCTTGGTGTGACATTGGTCAGCCTCACCATTACTAAACTTGTGATGTAATGCGTGCAGTGCAATATTTTTATGAAGAATAATAAGAAGTAGAAGATATTTGTGGAAGTAGCCCAGGGGGGTGAACCACGGTAAATCATGGTGTCTCTATGTGTATTTCTCTTATGTGTTTCTTTTATATGAATTATGATGAATAAGTAAGTAAATGAATGAATTTTTTTATAGCGCGCACTAGAATAGACATGTTATTGACTGCAAAATGAATGTTAAAGGTTAAATGAATGGTAAATATGATGATGAACATTGAATTAGAAGTATAGGTATGCCTGACATTCCATGAGCATCATCCCTTCCATGATTGTAGACATTTTGGTCATGATATCACCCATAGCCATCTCAGGTGAGACTGCGTTGTGTGCAGTGTTTCCTTCTAGTTTACCAGAGGGGTCGATGGTTTCTAGGGTTTTGTTGGAGAACTAAGGTAGAACCCAGGTCAGCTCATACATCCAACAACGAGAGAGGGGGATAAAGGGGCTAAGCATTTTTATTATATTTTATTTACCCATATTGGTTCTAATTGGGAAAACTAGTTACATGAGCTTCTTGGGTGGAAGGCCATGTGGTTCTTGTTTTCATTTAATTATATAAACATCCCTTGTGGGATGTTTTAGGGGTTCACTTTTTTTCACCATTCACTCTTACACCCTTCTCACTCTTTCATTTTTTGTGCCTCATTCTTTCTAATTTGTGTGCTCTTGGGTCTAATTATGGAAACAAATGGCTCAAAGAGGAGAGCCATTGCTATATTGTTGTAATAAATTACTAATAATTCCAAGACGGTACAGATGCATGAGTGCATGTGATTGATGCAATCCGGAAAGAATTTTCCATAGCTGAGAATCCTTGGAGTTTCCAGCAGGGATATTTCCTTACCAGTAGCATTGGATCCCTGTAAGTAAATGGAAAAACCTGGGGGACTACATGGAAGATAAATGTGTTCATTTCTTTGGGTTGTACAGGCTGAAGGGGAAAGAGAGATGGAAATTAGGATTGATGTGTGGTTGGGAAAACCTGAGAGGTAATTAGACAAGTGTTGTGTATTTTATATTTGTCCTAGGACCCATCCTTGTGGATTCATAGCTCTGGCTTGGGGGTGACTTGTTGTTGAGAATTGGAACAGCAGTGTCTATGGTTGGGAGGAACGTCCTTGGTCTACAGCGAGTTGGTGATGGTTTGATTAAAGATAAGTTCTCTCTGTATTTTTTGTATCTTTATATTTCGTTGTGTATTATTATTATCTCTAAGATTCATATTATAATGTGCATGCTTGCTAGTTATTTTTGTGCATGGCACATTGCTCCTTTCTTTGGATGGTTTAACTTCAATCTTGATTATTGCATTATGGTTATTGCATTATTTCATTCTTGATTTTGAATTAATTATTATCAGAATTCAATTTGAGATCTAAAAGTGAGTTTCCATAGTAGCGTTCCTAGCCTGTGGTTGGCTAGGTATGTTACAGATTGGTATCATAGCTTCTGGTTGAAACATCGGAATGGTATGGGTTGGAACAAGTGTGAATCATGAAGATTCACTGTCATAATTTTGATTTGAACAAATTTTGGGAAAAACGGAAATATTAGAGAGAAACATCCCCAAATTCATGGGCAGTTTCCAGTATTAAATAATTCATACTCTCTAAGAAGTTTAATAGATTTGATATGTAGAGTTGCAGAGTCAAATTCAACTTGGAAGGTTGGAAGACATTTGTGTTTTAATGGCCATTGTAGCATGGGGAATATTTCATAGAATTGATGGTTGAAATTGTGTTTGATCTTAACATCAACATCCTAGATTCGCCCTTAATAAATTTAAAAATTGATAAAGTTTTGAACTTTGACAAAGTTACCAGATCAACTGCTGAGATTCATTTTGGTGGTTTAAAAATGAGTAAGATCAACGGTTAATGGTCATTTTTGGCCATTTGAAAGTCGGAGGAAATCTACATTCGATATCAATTTGAGTGGAAGATCGAGACCCAGATTCACTTGGGTTTTGGCAGAAAATTGCTAAGTGTTGAAATTCGTCAACAGAAATATATGATCGTAGACGGTCGATGGTCAGGGATTGACAAGTTTTGGTGAAGTGTTGAATTTTTCTAAGAGACATATTTGATCATCGATGGTCGATGGATCGGGGATCGACGAGTTCGACGAAGTGTTGAAATTCAGCCAAATTACATCTAAGATCATCGATGATCGAAGGATCAAGGATCGACATGTTTGTCGAAGTGTTGGAATTTGGCCAACGAACATCTAAGATTGTTGATGGTCGATGATCAAGAATCTATAATATTAGTGTGATGTCCATATTATTCAAAGATAAATTGTCAATGACCACTGAAGGAAAGGAATTTGGTGATGTATCATGCCACATCAGCATCCAAGTGTCATGCCACGTCAACCTGATTGATGCCTTAGGATGACGTGTCATGCTAGGTCATCATCCACATGTCATGCCATGTCAGCGAAGTGATGGTAGATCGTTAATGGTCGAGATTCGGTGAGATTTTTGGGAAATGTGGATTTTTCGGGGAATATAGTCGATGTTCGATGGTCTATGTTCGAGCACCGGTGAGATTCATGATAGACTTTTGGTTTTCAGGGAAAAACAGTCGATGGTCGGTGATCGAGCATCACGAAGATCGGTAGGAAGGTTTGGTTTGCAAGGGAAATCATTAATTCTTGATCATTGATCACTGATAGAAATAATATCAATTGTCCAGACTACTTCTGACTTGAGATCGATGATGCAAATCGCACTTAGGAAAAACTGTTCCATAGTTTCAAAGAAAAAAATAATAATTTTGGAGCCATTTTCATATTTTATAAAATAATTGAGACGAACAACTTTGGTTTAGTGAAATTTTTCCATAAGTGCACATATTGTGATATAGTTAGTTTTGCCAAAAATTAAATTATGGAAAGAATGAAAAAGAACAAAGTTGAAGATTCTCGGTTGTTGTAGTTTTTTACTAGAGCATCAAATTAAACTTTTGAGAATTTTTATAAATTCTATATCAGTATTTTTATCTATGTCTCATACAAAATTTTCTTTGTTTCCTGACATATTTTCTTCTGTAGTTGATAGAATTTGGTGCTTCGTAAAATTACACTAGTAGAAAAATTGCACAAAAAGGATGAAAATGGTTTTTTCAGGAAGCCATAACTTTCAACTTAGAGATCGGATTGGGGCATGAGTATAGTCATTGGAAAGATGATTTAGAGGATGATAAACTTGAATTATTATATTTTGGATAATTACGATATATATTCATAAATTGAGCAGAAAAAGGACATGTAGCATTATTTGACAAATTCCTATAATATGTATAATTCTAACAAAATGGTTGCTTGCAAATTTGGCAGAATTAGAGGTATAATCAGATCAATTCAAGCCTAATATTGGATATTAGAGTCATGGAAGCATGGCATAGCTTGTATAAGTTGGTTGAGGCAATAAATAGCTACAGAGCATGTAATGAAAAGTGGATAAAGAACTCAAGAAGAGTGAAACTAAGGAATTATTTTTCAGCTGCTACATAGGCTTAATGAATTGAAAGGCACAAAAACAACAGTCATCACATAGGATGTGAAGTCAGCGGGTCAATAATTTCATTAGTGGGCATATAAAAGAAAATTAAGACTTCATAACATTGAAGGTAGATATGTGTAGATAGCTACAAAACTTGATGTGAAAGAGAACATGGAGCTTACGAGGTGATGTGTAAATCATCTCTATGTGTCAAGCAGAGGAGTGCCTAGGAAGGATTTTCTACATATGACCTAGTTTCTTTGTATAAAAGTACTCAAAGAAAGAAATCCATTGCTGACATCAAAGTTTGCAATGGAAGCAGGATACCAATGCAGAGAAATTGGAGATAGAAAAATGAATGTTCTCACACTTGAAAAGTGCCACTGAATGAAAATAGACTTCCATTGGGAATGGTATTAAGTGTGAGGAGTATGGATTCATAGAGGATTTTCAAATGAAGTAATCCAATGGATAGTTGGAAGTAAAATTAATAGTAGAGATGTGGAATGAGTATGGGAAAGTTTATTTAAGGATGATGTGGTAGTAGAGTAATGGAATGTTGTGATCTACCTTATTCCAAGGTAATGTTTATATATGTCTTCCTAAGATAAGTTGTTACAAATAGGACACATTAATTGGATTTTAGAATGGACAAGTGGAACTTGGATGGAAAGTGTTCAGACCAGAGAACGGTAGTGAAGATAAGTAGAATGGAAGCACAAAAGGAAACAAGGATTTGAAGAAATTCAAGGACAACAAGATACAACATAAATAAATAAATAAGAGAACTGAAACAGAAATGCACTAGAGTGGATGATGCATACAAAGAAATTAGAATGCATATGCATTAGTAGGCATGCTGACAGTGAGTGCTTAATTCATATGGATGTACATTGGTGCTTGAATATGCATATGGAATGTGTGTGGGCTTAGAATAGTTTGTTGTTATATATATGCAATATTGTTGTTATATTGAGTATGACTAATGATAGATTATGTATTCAAGAAAAATGATATATCATCGTTAAAGATGTGGATGTTGATGTTGCTTATGAATTAAATCTATGAAAATACCCATGAGGGTGGTAGTAATGGTGATCAAAGGATGGAGGAGAAACCCTGAGAGATTCTACAAATACCAGTTGTTCAGGTAGCATCACAGCCACGCATGTATGCATTCAATTGCTTCTGATGTTCAAGGGGATTGAGGTAAGAATTCCCTTGGTTAATTTTTCAAGATTTAAATTGGCATGTAATCGTCGAAGGCCTGGAGTGTGTAAATGTTGTTGATGCTATAATGAATTTAGATAAATTATTAGTTGCATATTGTGTTATGATTGGTTATGGGAACAAAATCGTGTTAATTCAAGAGACATACTCCTTCTATAACAATGAATACCCATAGGGATAGTCATGTGTGAGACAATAATATGTTTGGATGTGGAAGGGATATAGTGCTACATGAGTTCTCAATGGTTTTCCCTGCATAGTTGATGTTTGGACTGCAACCTCTTTGTTGAAATTGAAGAGAATTGAAGAATTATATTCTTTGTGTTGTGTTTGGGTTGAAAAGGAAGGTATCCAAATAGTCAGGAAAGCAGAGGAAGTGTGTGGATGATGTGTTGAGGCATTGGCCAGACCATCCAACTCTCCTTGGTGAATGAATAACAAAGTTATTTGGTATTATGTAGTCAATGCATGGATGCATTGTGTATATGTGGCCATGGGTATTGGCACATTGATTGTTATTTTATTAGTAGTTATTTGTTGCAATATGAAAAACCTGTGGTGATGAAAACACATAATGACGGATAGTTGCATTATATTTAATATGAATACTAGCTTAAGGTGATTGAATTGTTGTTGTTACAATTATGAGATCGATTTTTAAAGTTGTTGAAAATGTTACAAGCGGTATCAATGGAATTGTTGAATGCATTTTGGTGAATGCATGTATATATTTTATGGCAAAGAAATTATTATACTAATAGCTGAAATGATGTGACTATTGCTAACTCATGAAGTTGAGAACATTTCCGGAGATGTTATATGTTGCAATAAAAAAATTGTGGGTTAAAGCAGTTAAATAATTTTAAATTACAGAAAATCTTTGTTGAGGGAACAAAGTAATAAAAACATTAATGGCTAGAAGAAAGAAAATATCAGCTAATAATGCATGTGTAGAGGATGATGGGTTCATTCCAATTAATAGTTAGATTAATGGAAGTGATTGAATTGTTTTTGTAAACCATTATAAGATCATTTTGTGAAATTTTGTAATTGTTTCCATAAAATTATACATATGCATGATACTGACAACTTGTTTGGTTGAGTGAAGGTTGAGGAAAATTGCAGGTGGAGTGGTCTTGGATATGGAAAATAATGTAATCCCATAAGGAATATTATTCTCTACTGTTGGAAGAGCCAGACATTATGAACAAAATATTATGCTTGGAAATTTTATTTTTCCTGTAAAATATAGTTTTGGGAATTATAATTTAATAATTACTGGCAATCTATTTTAGCTAAGTGTAAATTGAGAAAATTGCAGGTAGGATGGTATTGGATATGGCAGGGATGTAAGACCATAAAGAACACTAATACCTACATTTGCAGGAGCCAAACAATATGAGAAAAATCTTCATGTCTAGGGAAATTTTATTTCATGTATATAAACAAATTTGAGAAATTAAAAATTGTTATGATATGATAACAATTGGTTTGGCTCATTGGAGGCTGAGAAAATTGAAGGAATAGTGGTATTGGGTATAGAATTGTTGTAAGTCATAATAAAGATTGATTCCTGCAACTGCAAGAGCCAAACGAATTATGAGCAGGAAGATCATGCCTGGAAATTATATTTTCCTCTATAAAACATTTTTGACATTTATGATTGAAATTTGTTATGATGATATCTCATGATGATTGTATGTCTATAATATAGATGAGATGTTGGCTATGGAAGATAGAATCTCAAGAAAAACATCACTAGAATCAAATTGAGCTCAATGACAAAAGAATGGAATGAAGGAATTCCAGTGGACTTGTTGCAGCTGGATTTCTTGGAGCCGCAACTCTGAAACTTCTTGGCCAAGTGCACTGGAGCCCTAGAGAGAAGTGGAACAACCTTAGGGATTGCAGGGTAGAGAAAGGGGTTCATTTCTTTAGGTTTTGCAGGCCGATAGGGAAAGAGAGCTTGTTGGTTGGAACTGCTACTAGAAAAATAAATTCTGAAGATTATTATGCGTGTTTTGGGTTAGAGTGCCTATGTATGCATATTTTCTTTTAGGATGGAGTGCCTATGTATATAAGAATTTGGTTGGATTTATTATGCAAATTAAAGATCAGAGTTCCTAGAATTGTAAGAACATCAATATGGTGTTGTGCACTAAGGATGGTACCAAAATAATGGGAGGGGGATGTAACACCTAAGGTTCTTTCCCTATAAACTAGAATGTATTATGTAATTGCGACTTAGGTTGGTGAGCCGGAAAGGTTGGAAAGGGGTCGGAGTGCCTATAAATGTAATAGATCTATATATATTAATAAAATACATCGTTGGTTGCAATACAAACAAGGACAAGATATAGGGGTCTATGATTTCATGAGAAAGGGGGATAAAGATGCTAAGTCTTTGATGCAGGAGCATCGCCAACAAAGCGTGAGTGGAAGATAGCTCAACGCACTAGAGTGCATTTTGAAGCAATTATTTTGAATTTAAGAAGGAATATCACGCAAATTTTTTGAAAAGATTGTAATTTAAAAAATTATTAAATGTTTTAGAGTTGATCCATCACATGAGATCGGTGGGGAATGTATTTTATTTTAATGTAGTAGCTTGTAGTATAGATTCAATGTGTTCGATATTATATGTCTGTCTCAAACATTTATTGTAATAAATCCTTAGTAGTTGAATGTTTTTATTTCAATAGGATATCACTAAGGTAGTCAGAGGGAAAATCTCTATGATCCATCTTGTATAAATAAATGTATTGCTACCCAAATGAGGTTGTTGAAGGTTGTTGATAGTTGTTGCAATTTAGTCAAATTCTTGTTGAAGACTATTGTAGTTGGGAGTTGTTGAGAGATGCTAAAGACCATTGTATGAACCCATGTACATATCATTTGAATGAATATAAGAGAGAAGCATTTTTCCACATGTTTGGTGTTATTTCTATTGTGTCTATCTGAATGAATGAATGGTAGGCTTTATGTTAAATTGAATTATTTGTTATTTAATGTTATTATGTTATGAATGCATTTACATGGTTGAATGTATGAATCTGTGATATATTAGATAAATTTCAATTGGTTCTCTTCTACGATCCCAAGGAGTGCATAGTGTCTGCAAGGTGTGTGTTGGAAGAGTCTATTTCGACCTAGAAGCTTGAAAGAGATAATGTGAAACTTTTGTTTGCAAGGAGTGCATAAGTGTTTGCAAGGTGTGCATCAAGAGAGTTTGTTTTGACTTAGAAGTTCAGAAGGGATAACTTGAAGGTGTGTGTTAGAAGAAACGCACTGCAATTCGTATTGTTCAGGAGGGGAAATTGATATATGGAAGGACCGTTGCAAGGAGTGCACATTCATCATCAAGAGTCAAGTTAAAGAAAGTTTGTCACAAGGAGTGTGCAAGGTCGTTACTTGGGTAAGTATCGAAGAAGTCATTCTAAAGAATTCAGAGTGTTGAGGAGGAACAAGTCCAAGAAAGAGAACTTGGAACTTTGTATGCAAGTGTGCATATTTTCCACAAGGAGTGCGCGACAGAGTCTTTTGACTCAGAACCTTGGGAGGAGTAGTTTGAGAGTATTTGCAGAAGAGTGTGAAGAATTGTTTCAAGTTGTACACAGTCGTCCACATAGAAGCTAATTCGTGGAGAAGACATGTTGAGAGGCGTGCACAGGGTAAAATTTGTCTAAGTATCAAAGAAGCATCCTGAGGAGTTAAAGTGTTTGAGAAAGAACAAGCTCAGAAGGGACAGTGGCGAGAATTATTCAATAGAGTGGAGCCCTTGAAGATTCCCCAAAATTAACGAGCAAGATCCATTTAGGAGCAAGCGCAATTGTTCCAAACCATCAGATCTGGGAGAGTTTCATGGAGGATAGCCATGGGTTGTTTTGGCACTTCATGGTTCGAAGGCGTAGAAGTGTTGTAAGAGTGGGGGTCGCCAAAGTCGTGAAGTCACAAAGTGATCCTAGCCATTGGCTGTGAGGAGGATATGCAACAGTGGATTTGAGAGTTCAGGAGTTGGAGTTTCAAAGATTGTGTGGAGTGAGAAAAATATTCGTGAAGTTGTGAAGGCCGAAGTGAATCTGTACCGTCAGATATAGGAGGACACACGACAGAAATCCATGTGTATCACTAGAAGGTGTTTTGGAAGAAAACAAGGGTGGAGGTAAAAAAATCGTTGAAGCCTGAAACTACGAAGGGAGTTGGACCACGGTCACATTCATGGTCATATTGGAAAAGGAGTCTAGCACGGGAGCTAGTACTCGCAAATTGGTGTTGCCATAAGTGTCGGAGAGTAGGGTCATGAGTGATTTGAACCTCCAGGTAACATCAAAGGGACCTATGTAATTTGTTTCAGTGCCTGCTAGAGGCTTGAAAAGTCAATTTGTCTTAAGTGTTTAGAATATCCTTGACCAAGAGGTCGCAAAACCCCTAGGAGGGGAAGGGGGTTGCACTAAAGTGGTATCAGAGCCTGATTTTATTTTCAGGTAGAAGAGAGGATACAAAAAAAATAGTCTGTTATCATCAAGTGGTAGTTGTGTAAAGGAGAAACATTCAGCACAATGTCACCTAGAAGACGTGCAGAGCCACTTGTAGAAAATCGAGTTGTGGAAATGAAGATGAGAGAAATTCTCGCAGGGCTAGATGCTATGGAGACATCACAAAGGAGAGCACTTAATGCTAGAGACTTCAATGATGCAGAGAATGACTATGTGGAATTTGAAGAAGTTGCAGTAGAATATGTTGCAGAGGAACACTTACTGAAAGCGGTTTTCAAATTGGGAGCTAGAGCGAAGATATACATCCCAATGTATGAAGGCAATTTATATGTTGAAGAATTGTTGGATTGGAGAATGGAAATGGAAAATTACTTCGACTATGAAGACGTCGATGAGGAGAAGAAGTTGAAGCATGTTGTCATAATATTAAAAGGACATGTAGAGCTATAGTGGGATGAACTGCAAGCTGACAGAAGATGCAAGGGAAAGAAAATGATCAAGAGTTGGGACAGAATGGTAGCCAAGCTAAAGGATAAATTCATACCCAAGGACTATCAGATAAATTTGTTCAGGAAGTTGTAGAAACTGAGACAGAAGGGAATGACTGTGAAAGAGTACACAGGGGAGTTCTACAAGTTGAACATCAGGTCTGGACAAAGTGAAAGATATGATGAAAAGGTTTCTAGATATATTAATGACCTGATATATGAAATCCAGGACAAAATTAGCATGATGACGGTGAGAACAGTGGAGGACGATTATCAGATGTGTTTATACTAAAAATAGTTGTGCATCTGACAGCGCCAATTTTTTCATTTCCATACTGGGAAAATGAATTTTATGTGCATTTGGATGCATCTGCAATAGCACTTGGAGAAGTATTAACACATCTGGGAGAAGGGAATATATATCATCCAATTGCATTTGCAAGCAACAAGTTGCCAGATTCATAGCAGAATTATTGCACAACATAAAGACAAGGATTGGCTATGGTATATGCATTGTATAAGTTCATACATTATTTGTTAGGACAACACTTTAAGATGTTTACAGATCACTCTGCTCTTATATATTTGGTCAATAATCCAGTGATGGGGGTGCGAATATGCAGATGGTTACTATTGTTCCAAGAGTTTGACTTTGAAGTTGTGGTGAAATCTAGAAGATTGAATGCAAGACCAGATCATATGACAAGGATAACTGATGGAGAGGAACCAAGAAACTTGGAGGATAATTTCTCAGATGCACAATTATTTTTAGTATAAATTGTTGATGAATATTTTTTTGGCATTATTGAATTTTTGAGTACATTATTTTCCCCAAAGGAATTTAATATTGCGTAGAAGAAAAAAATGGTAGTTAGAGATGCATACTACCAACATATTGTAGGGCACTTGTACAAACTTTGTGGAGACAACATTTTGAGGAGATATGTTATGGAGCATTAAATTCCCATCATTTTAGCAAAATCACATGAAGGAATTGTTGGAGGACATTACCTAGGGAAAGATATTGCATAGAATATATTGCACACATAATTGTGGTGGTCAATAGTTCACAAGGATGAAAAGAAGTATTGTCGGAATTGTGATGTCTGTCAAAGGGTTGTAAAACCATCCATAATGGATGAGATTTCATTAATACCTCAAGTAACTTTGAAGGTTTTTGACAAGTGAGTAGTATATTTTGTGGGATGAATTAATCCACCAACTAGAAGATCAGGAGCTAGGTATATTATTACAACGATGGAATATTTGACCAAACGGGCGGAAGTATCACCATCAAAGGATTGCAGTGCACTTATTATTTGAGCAAGTGGTCACAAGGTTTGGATTCCCTCAACTTCTGATGACTGATCAAGGGACTCATTTAATCAATAGTACTATCTAGGCAATGACTGAATAATTTGAGATACATCATATTAAGAGCTCCCCTTAGCATCCTCAAGCTAACTGAACAATGGAATCATTTAACAAGATATTGGAGAATTCCTTAACCAAGATCTACAATGTGAACAGGGGTGACTGGGATTTGAAGATACCAACAGTGTTATGGGCATGTAGAACTACATGCAAGAAGCTTACAGGGAAGACACCTTTCAAACTTGTGTATGGACAGGAAGAAGTAGTTCCTCTAGAGTATTTGATACCTAGTCTATGCATTGCAACAATTATAGATATGACAAAAAGAGGTGTAGCTCAAGAAATATTGGCACAACTCATGGAATTAGAAGAAGATAGAATTGTATTTGGTTTCCATCAAGAGGTATAAGAGTCAAAGGATAAGACTTGGCATGACAGACATATTAAGAAGAAGAACTTCAAAGAAGGAGATCTAGTTCTCCTCTATGATAGTAAATACTTGCATCATCCAAGGAAGTTCATAATGCATTGGCTATGGCCATATGAGATAAAGTATGTCATAGATAGAGGTGTTGTGCAAATGCAGGACTTAGCAGGCAAGGAGATGCAAGGATTGGTGAATGCTAGTCGAATAAAACTATATAGGGATAGTCGGCCTACCAACCTTCAATGATTGTTGTGTAGAAAGTATAAATGTACATATTGTATATAGTAGGAGTCAAAAAGAAGAAAAAGGAAGAAAAAAATGAATAATAGAAGAAAAATAAAGAAAAAAAAAAGTAGAAAAATGAGAAAAATGAGAAAAAGACAAAAAGAAGTAGGTAGATGGATAAGTGGTAGACATGCAATTGAAGGATACATCACACAGAAGAAGATAGAGATAGGTATAACAGAACTTGAAGACATTGTGTGACAGAAAAAGTGAACACAATGTGATAGGATAGAGAGCTACCAGAAAAATAAAATGGCACTGAATAGAAAAATGGGATACGATAGAGAATTTATGACAAGCTTTATAAAAGAAGGAAACTTGCAAGATAACCATCATTATGACTTAGATCATACAAGAGATAAGGAAATAAATTTGAGCAAACACATAGAGAGACCAAGTATCCACGGATTTTTCAACAACAATTAATAGCAGTAGGTTCAATATTTTGCATTATGGAGCCACCAAAGGTTGGAGCACCCAGTTGAATAATAAGAAACACTTGTAGCCACACAAGATCATCGCAGGAGTGAGTACCAAAAGTTGGAAAACCTATTCAACAAGTAGTATTTGTAGACGCGGATAGGATTCCATCACCTGAACCAGTGATCCCAACAGTTATGGAAAAACAAGAGAAGGTCACAGAGCAAATGGAAGTGGATCCAATGGATAAAGGAAAAAAACCTATCGAAGAAAATAACCCCACACAGTAGTTGGTCTTGGGATAAATACAGACTACAACCGACAAAAAAGAAAAAAGAATAGATTCAAGCAAGCCTAGGGTAGAGGCCGAACTAGTATAGAAACCTGTCACAGAGACAGTACAAAAAACAGAAGAACAAGTGAAAGTAGAAGATATTATAGGAGAACCAGAATCATATGCAAAGTAAGAAGAAGAAGGACATCAAGAGGTAGGTACATAAACCATGACAGAAAAAGGAAAGGGAAACAACAAATACAGAGGTTGTCATACAAGAAGGAAAAAGTCATAATAGAACTACCTCGCATACCAGAAGGAGTGACAATTCTTGCTAACATTTTAGGATGTGTGGAAAAACTAAGGTATGGAATACATGACATAGAAAATAGAGATAAATTCCTTGAATTTGAGCCACAAGTATACATGGAGATCAAAGGGATAAGTATGGCATGAGTTCCAATATTGGAACCAAAGCAGTGGATAACAGGGTTATACAATACAGAGATAATGAACCTACTGGAAATCCCTCATTTTGGACGTGGAAAGCATGTGAAAAAATGTGTCAAACAATTATTGGTGTTAGTACATGGGGGTATTATGTTGATAGATAGGCTGGTATCAATCGATGTTAATTTGGTTGCAAATATCATAGGTTTTCCAACTAATAGAGGGAAGCATGAGCAATATCTGGATGATAAAACCAAGGAGAATACCCTGGTAGAGGAGATGAAGAAAAAATATGGAACAGTGAGAGGGTCTAGGGGAATTATAATCAATAGGATCAATGAACCTACGAAAATATTGGCAACCAATATAATGGCATGCAAATTTATAAGGAAGCATCACAAGGAAGAAGCACCATCGGGGGTGATAGCAGTAGTCGTGCAGTGAACGAAGGGGAATTTACTTATCTGGACTCCAAACTTATTGAACGTATGTTTGGATGATTGCAAAGATGCACAAGACTTAGGAACAGATTTTCATTACTCGTGATTGATCATACTTATAACATTGGTGCGATGGAGACACCTGAAATACAACATGTTTTGTAAAAGGATAGGAAAGTTTCGCGCAACACAATATGCAACATTGTGGCATAATTCAACCGCAAAANAGACAGTACAAAAAACAGAAGAACAAGTGAAAGTAGAAGATATTATAGGAGAACCAGAATCATATGCAAAGTAAGAAGAAGAAGGACATCAAGAGGTAGGTACATAAACCATGACAGAAAAAGGAAAGGGAAACAACAAATACAGAGGTTGTCATACAAGAAGGAAAAAGTCATAATAGAACTACCTCGCATACCAGAAGGAGTGACAATTCTTGCTAACATTTTAGGATGTGTGGAAAAACTAAGGTATGGAATACATGACATAGAAAATAGAGATAAATTCCTTGAATTTGAGCCACAAGTATACATGGAGATCAAAGGGATAAGTATGGCATGAGTTCCAATATTGGAACCAAAGCAGTGGATAACAGGGTTATACAATACAGAGATAATGAACCTACTGGAAATCCCTCATTTTGGACGTGGAAAGCATGTGAAAAAATGTGTCAAACAATTATTGGTGTTAGTACATGGGGGTATTATGTTGATAGATAGGCTGGTATCAATCGATGTTAATTTGGTTGCAAATATCATAGGTTTTCCAACTAATAGAGGGAAGCATGAGCAATATCTGGATGATAAAACCAAGGAGAATACCCTGGTAGAGGAGATGAAGAAAAAATATGGAACAGTGAGAGGGTCTAGGGGAATTATAATCAATAGGATCAATGAACCTACGAAAATATTGGCAACCAATATAATGGCATGCAAATTTATAAGGAAGCATCACAAGGAAGAAGCACCATCGGGGGTGATAGCAGTAGTCGTGCAGTGAACGAAGGGGAATTTACTTATCTGGACTCCAAACTTATTGAACGTATGTTTGGATGATTGCAAAGATGCACAAGACTTAGGAACAGATTTTCATTACTCGTGATTGATCATACTTATAACATTGGTGCGATGGAGACACCTGAAATACAACATGTTTTGTAAAAGGATAGGAAAGTTTCGCGCAACACAATATGCAACATTGTGGCATAATTCAACCGCAAAAGAAAGGAAGGCCAACTCTAGCATATTTTCAATGTATTTGGAGGAGATACTGGAAAAGGTGGTTGAGACATGGAGGATACCACCAGAACTGGTGGACGAACACAAAGATATAGCATATTTTCAGGTATCAAGGAACAATGTAAGGATTCATGCAAAGAGAGATCCAAAGAAGAATTGGTTTCATATGAGGTATTGTGTCACTAGGGAGGAATTCCAATGGGACATGAAAGACTGGCCAAATGAGTGGAGGGTATGAGTGACCTTAAAGAAGGGACAAAAAGGGAAGCATCCAGTAGCAACTGGAAAGAAACAGAAATCCAGCAGTTCGAAAGCAAACGCCAAGAAGGTTACAGAGCGTGCAAAAGACACACGATGGAGCACGATGGTGAGGAAACTAATACAATGGAAGAACATCACAAATCCATCAATATAGGATAAGGATCATGCCAGAGTGACCAATGGAGGAGTACAAAAGGAGGAGAATGTTCCCATGCATAAGGAACAAGCAGCAGAAGATATCTTGAATATAGAAGTACCCACAATGTAAGCGCAGATAAAAACTCTGCCAATGAAGAGGACCATGTTGCAGGCAGCAGGACAAAGGGAAAATGTGAAGTCACATAAGCATCCTAGAGTTGACATTGATAGATCATGATGTTGAACTAGTAGTTGAGAAGGTACGAGATTGCGTATCAGAGTCATGGGACGATGTTGAAAAGAAGTAAGAAGAAATAATTAGGAAACTAAGAGAGTTTGAGGAAACATTGGGACAACTACAATTGGATGCATCACAACAGAAGGAAATGACACAGATACCACATATTGCTAAGGAAAATACAATGCTTGTGTACAAGATGGTCCATCTCATAGTGGTAGGTAGTGAAAATTTTGTGATCACTCGGGATATGTTGCAGATAGATGAGGAGATGGTGCAGAAGGCCATGAAAGACATTTATCACTTAGACTTGGAATTGGCCAAGGTCCCCACTAAAGCTCTATATAAACTATAAGTTAGCATAACACAGGAAATCCAATCTAGAGCATGCGTGAATGCGACCAAGTTACAAATATCAAAGGACATAAAGGATACACAGAATATATCTCTCAACAAAGTGTGGGTTGAGAAGGATGAGGAAAAGCAGTGCATTGGCCAAATCGAGTAGCGCATAGAAGAAGTATTCAAGTCCATTATAGAAAGCGCACAAGAAGGGGCGCATTTACAGACACATTAGAAAATTAGGAAGATCACGCATGCGATGGAATATTATAAAAGTCATATAACATAATTAATGGCACAACTAAACCCAAGCATGTTGCTAGAAGTTAGATCACAGAGTGAACAGGAGATGGCCAGACATATGGAGAACATGACACAGAGTATCAAGGAAGTTGCAAAGTTGTATGAGAGAAGCACGCAACTCTGGACAAGTCTAGAAGAGGACGAGAAGTTGCAAGCATTGGAACAGAAGGAAGAAGGAGTCAACACAAGCACATAATATTTGAAGAAAAATCATAAGGCTATGAACATTCAGGAGAGGCTGAGAAGCGCACAAGAGTTAAAGAATTTACAAACCAAATTGAAGAAGGTACAAATAGAGAAGCAGTTGAGACAGGCTCAGTTGGAGCCACTACAGGAAGATGCAATAAATATGTTGATAGAGATGGATATACAAAATGCCCAAATGGAAAATATTAGGTTGTAGGCTAAAGATATGTTGAAAGAACATCTCACTGCGTATAATATGGAGTCTGTTGTAGAGAAGAATGCACAGGTGAAGACTTATGCTAAAGAGATATTAGGTTGATTCCAAGAGTTGGAAAAATATGTCAAGGAGGTAAAAATTGCATGAAAGTCTTGCGACGAGCCACAAGTAAGTGTTAGGGGCCTATTGGAGGAGGCTATTTTGGGGTACAACACAAAAAACGAGGCAGACATCTAAGGAATGTACAAAAGGAATCAGCGCATGCCAAGAAAAAAGGCAAAGTAGCACGACAAAACGCAAGGAAAGCAACACGTCAGGAAATAAGGAGAAGAAGTGAAGAGTCAAAGCAAGGAATGGTTGGATCTAGGACCATCTACACTCCAGGAAAAAAGGGAAAGTAGTGTGTTATGAAATAAGGATAAGAAGTGAAGATTCAAAGCAAGGAACTATAGGATTGAGGACCATCCGCACGTAAGGAGTTACTATGTGGAAAAACCTAATCCACTAGGGTTATGGTTTTGGGTCTCTATTGTAAGTGTTTTACCCATTTAGGTAGTATAAATGGGCATTGTAAGATTTTAGGAGATCATCTCATCTTATCTTTGGTATGTTTTGATAGTTTTGAGTCGCGGTTACTAGTTTTTGTCAAGAGTTTTGGAGATCAGTCTGTTTTGGAGTTGTAACTGAGGGTCAGGTCGCAAGTTGTGGATCTTGGTGTGACATTGGTCAACCTCACCATTACTAAACTTGTGATGTAATGTGTGCAGTGCAAGATTTTGATGAAGAATAATAAGAAGTAGAAGATCTTTGTGGAAGTAGCCTAGGGGGGTGAACCACGGTAAATCATGGTGTCTGTATGTGTATTTATCTTATGTGTTGCTTTTATATGATTTATGATGAATAAGTAAGTAAATGAATGAATTTTTTTACAGCGTGCACTAAAATATTCATGTTATTGACTACAGAATGAATGGTAAATATGATTATGAACATTGAATTAGAGGTATAGGTATGCCTGATATTCCATGAGCATCATCACTTCCATGATTGTAGACATCTTGGTCAGCAATCAACCATAGCCATCTCGGGTGAGACTGCGTTGTGTGCAGTGTTTCCTTCTAGTTTACCAGAGGATTCAATGGTTTCTAGGGTTTTGTTGGAGAACTAAGGTAGAACCCAGGTCAGCTCATAGATCCAACAATGAGAGAGGGGGATAAAGGGGCTAAGTATTTTTATTATATTTTATTTACCCATATTGGTTTTATTTGGGAAAATTAGTTACATGAGATTCTTGGGAGGAAGCCCATGTGGTTCTTGTTTTCATGTAATTATATAAACATCCCTTGTGGGATGTTTTGGGGGTTCACTTTTTTTCTCCATTCACTCTTACACCCTTCTCACTCTTTAATTTTTGGTGCCCCATTCTTTCTAATTTGTGTGCTCTTGGGTCTGACTATGGAAACGAATGGCTTGAAGAGGAGAGCCATTGATAGATTGTTGTAATAAATTATTGATAATTCCAAGATGGAATGAATGCATGAGTGCATGTGATTGATGCAATCTAGAAAGAATTTTCCACAGCTAAGAATCCTTGGAGTTTCCAGCATGGATATTTCCTGACCAGTAGCATTGGAGCCCTGTAGATAAATGGAACAACCTGGGGGACTACATGGAAGAGAAATGTGATCATTTATTTGGGTTGTGCAGGATAAAGGGGAAAGAGAGATAGAAATTAGGATTGATGTGTGGTTGGGAAAATTTGAGAGCTAATTAGACAATTGTTGTGTGTTTTATATTTGTCCTAGGACCCATCCTTGTGGATTCATAGCTCTGGATTGGGGGTGACTTGTTGTTGAGAATTGGAACAGCAATGTCTATGGTTGGGAGGAACGTCCTTGGACTGCAGCGAGTTGGTGATGGTTTGATTAAAGATAAGTTATGTATGTGTTTTCTATATATTTATATTTCGTTGTGTATTATTATTATCTCTGAGATTCATATTATAATGTGCATGCTTGCTAGTTATTTTTTGTGCATGCTTGCTGGTTATTTTTTGTGCATGGCACGTTGTTCCTTTCTTTGGATGGTTTAACTTCAATCTTGATTATTTCATTGTGATTATTGCATTCTTTCATGCATGATTTTGAATTAATTATTATCAGAATTCGATTTCATATCTAAAAGTGAGTTTCCATAGTAGCGTTCCTACCCTATGGCTGGCTAGGTATGTTATAGATTGGTATCATAGCTTCTGGTTGGAACATCGGAATGGTATGGGTTGGAACAAGCATGAATCAGGAATCTTCGTTGTCATAATTTTGATTTGTACAAATTTGGGGGAAAATGGAAAGATTAGAGAGAAACATCCCCAAATTCATGGGTAGTTTCCAGTTTTAAATAATTCAGACTCTCTAAGAATTTTAATAGATTTGATATGTAGAATTGCAGAGTTGCAGAGTCAGATTTGAGTTGGAAGGTCGGAAAACATTTGTATTTTAATGGCCATTGTAGCGTGGGGAATATTTCATAGAATTGATGGTCGAGATCAGGTTTGATCTTAAGATCAACATCTTAGATTCGTCCTTAATAAATTTAAAAATTGATAAAGTTTTAAAGTTTGACAAAGTTACCAGATCAACTTCTGAGATTCATTTCGGTGGTTTAAAAATGAGGAAGATCAACGGTCCATGGTCATGTTCGGCCTTTTGGAGGTCAGAGGAAATCAACGTTCGAGATCAATTCGAGTGGAAGATCGACGACCCAGATTCACTTGGGTTCTGGCATAAAATTGCTAAGTGTTGAAATTCGTCAACAGAAATCTATGATCGTCGACGGTCGATGGTCACGTATCGACAAGTTTTGGTGAAGTGTTGGTGTTTTCTAAGAGACATATTTGATCATCGATGGTCGACGGATCAAGGATCGATGAGTTCAGTGAAGTGTTGAAATTCGTCCAAATGACATCTAAGATCATCGATGATTGAAGGATCGGGGATCGGCGACTTTGGTGAAGTGTTGGAATTTGGCCAACAAACATATAATATTATCGATGGTCGATGATCGGGAATATACAATATTAGTGTGATGTCCATATTATTCAAAGAGAAATTGTTTATGACCACTGAAGGAAAGGAATTTTGTGATGTATCACGCCATGTCAGTGTCCAATTTTCATGCCACATCATCCCAGTTGATGCCTTAGGATGATGTTTCATGCTAGGTCATCATCCATGTGTCATGCCATGTCAGCGAAGTGATGGTCGATCGTCGATGGTCGAGGGTCAGTGAGATTTTTGGAAAATGTAGATTTTTCAGGGAATATCGTCGATGGTCGATGGCCTATGTTCGGGCATCGGTGAGATTCGTGAGAGACTTTTAGTTTATGGAGAAAAACGATTGATGGTTGATGGTCGGTGATCGAGAGTCAAGAAGATCGGTAGGAAGGTTTATTTTGCAAGGCAAATCGTTGATTCTCAATCATTTATACCTGATATAAAGAATATCAATTGTCCAAACTGCTTTTGACTTGAGATCGATGATGCAAATCGCACTTAGGAAAAATTGTTCCACAATTTCAAAAAGAAAAACAATTTCGGAGCCATTTTCATATTTTGGCCATAACTGGAGTAAATTAAGTCGAATTGAGATGAAACTTATGTTTTTTGTCTATGGAGAGGAGATATACAAAAGTGTCAAAAAGTTCCTTTGTCCAATTTTGCATGGATTGGTCAGAAAATGCAAAATAATGGTTTTTAAAGATTTGGGTCCAGATCATTGGCAAAGGTTTGGATTAAGATGAAACTCCTAGAGAGAGTCCAAAAATAATAAATCCAAATAAAACATGAAGGAAATGAATAAATCCTAAGTGTATTTGAATGGGGATACTGAAATAGGCCAAAATCCACAATTCTTGGCCACTTTTTTTGGATTTTTAGAGATTTTTAGAGGAGAAAAAGTGACCATATATCACAAAACTAGAAAATTTTATTAACTCAACATTTTATAAAATAATTGAGACAAACAACTTTGGTTTAGTGAAATTTTTCCATAAGTGCACATATTGTGATATAGTCAGTTTTGCCAAAAATTAAAGTCTGGAAAGAGTGAAAAAGAACAAAGTTGCAGATTCTCGATTGTTGTAGTTTTTTACTAGAGCATCAGATTAAAATTTTGAGAATTTTTATAAATTCTATATCAGTGTTTTTATCTATGTCTCATACAAAATTTTCTTTGTTTCCTGGCATATTTTCTTCTGTAGTTGATAGAAGTTGGTGTTTCATAAAATTACACTAGTAGAGAAAATGCACAAAAAGGATGAAAATGGTTTTTTCAGGAAGCCATAACTTTCAACTTAGAGATTGGATTGGGGCATGAGTATAGTCGTTGAAAATATTATTTAGAGGATGATAAACTTGAATTATTATATTTTGGAGAATTATGATATATATTCATAAATTGAGCATAAAAGGGACATGTAGCATTATTTGACAAATTCCTATAATATGTATAATTCTAACAAAATGGTTGCTTGCAAATTTGGCAGAATTAGAGGTATAATCAGCTCAATTCAAGCCTAATATTGGATATTAGAGTCATGGAAGCATGGCAGATCTTGTAGAAGTTGGTTGAGACAATAAAGAGCTACAGAGCATGTAATGAAAAGTGGATAAAGAACTCAAGAAAAGTGAAACTAGGGAATTATTATTCAGCTGCTACGGAGTCTTAATGAATTGAAAGGAACAAAAACAAGATTCATCACATAGGACATGAATTTAGTGGGTGAACAATGTGATTAGTGGGCATATAAATGAAAATTAAGACTCCATAACCTTGAAGGTAGATATGTGTAGATAGCTACAGAACTTGACGTGAAAGAGAACATGCATCTTACGAGGTGATGTGTAAATCATCTCTATGTGCCAAGCCGAGGAGTGCCTAGGAAGGATTTTCTAGATATGATATAGTTTCTTTGTATAAAAGTACTCAAAGAAAGAAATTTATTTCTGACATCAAAGTTCGCAATGGAAGCAGGATACCAATGCAGAGAAATTAAAGATAGAAAAATCAATGTTCTCTCACTTTAAAAGTGCCACTGAATGAAAATAGACTTCCATTGGGAATGGTATTAAGTGTGAGGAGTATGGATTCATAGAGGATTTTCAAATGAAGTAATCAAATGGATAGCTAGAAGTAATTTTAATAGTAGAGATGTGGAATGAGTATGGAAAAGTTGATTCAAGGATGATGTGGTAGTAGAGTAATGGAATGTTGTGATCTACCTTATTCCAAGGTAATGTTTAGATATGTCTTCCTAAGAGAAGTTGACACATTAATTGGATTTTATAATGGCCAAGTGGAACTTGGCTGGAAAGTGTTTAGACAAGAGAACAGTAGTGAAGATAAGTAGAATGGAAGCACAAAAGGTAGCAAGGATTTGAAAAAATTCAAGGACAACAAGATACAACATAAATAAATAAATAAGAGAACTGAAACAGAAATGCACTAGATTGGATGATGCATACAAAGAATTTAGAATGCATATGAATTCGTAGGCATGATGACAGTGAGTGTTTCATTCATATGGATGTACATTTGTGCTTGAATATGCATATGGCATGTGTGTGGGCTTAGAATAGTTTGTTGTTATATATATTCAATATTGATGTTATATTGAGTATGACTAATGATGGATTATGTATTTAAGAAAAATGATATATCATGATTAAAAATGTGGATGTTGTTGTTCATTATGACTTACATCTATGAAAATACCCATGAGGGTGGTAGTAATGGTGATCAAAGGATTGAGGAGAAACCCTGAGAGATTCTACAAATACCAGTTGTTCAGGTAGCATCACATCCACGCATGTATGCATTCAATTGCTTCTGATGTTGAAGGAGATTGAGACAAGAATTCGCTCAGTTAATTTTTCAAGATTTAAATTGGCATGTAATCGTCGAAGGCCTAGAATGTGTAAATGTTGTTGATGCTATAATGAATTTAGATAAATTGTTAGTTGCATATTGTGTTATGATTGGTTATGGGAACAAAACCGGGTTAATTCAAGAGACATACTCCTTCTATAACAATGAATACCCATAGGGATAGTCATGGGTGAGACAATAAGATGTTTGGATGTGGAAGGGATATAGAACTACATGAGTGCTCAATGGCTTGCCCTGCATAGCTGATGTTTGGACTGCAACCTCTTTGCTGAAATTGAAGAGAATTGAAGAATTATATTTTTTGTGTTGTGTTTGGGTTCAAAAGGAAGGTATCCAAATAGTCAGGAAAGCAGTAGGAAGTGTGTAGATGATGTGTTGAGCCATTGGCCATACCATCCAACTCTCCTTGGTGAATGAATAACAAATTTATTTGGTATTATGTAGTCAATGCATGGATGCATTGTGTAGATGTGGCCATGGGTATTGGCACATTGATTGTTATTTTATTAGTAATTATTTGTTGCATTATGAAAAACCTGTGGTGATGAAAACACATAATGACGGATAGTTGCATTATTTTTTATATGAATACTAGATTAAGGTGATTGAATTGTTGTTGTTACAATTATGAGATCGCTTTTTGAAGTTGTTGAAAATGTCCAGGAAAGATAAATTGTAACTTTGTATGCAAGTGTGCATATTTTCCTCAAGAAGTACATGACAGAGTCTTTTGACTCAGAACCTCGGGAGGAGTAGTTTGAGAGTACTTTCAGAAGAGTGTGAAAAATTGTTTCAATGCACAGCCATCCACATAGAAGCTAAGTCATGGAGAAGACCTATTGCAAGGCATGCACAGGGTAAAATTTGACTAAGTATCAAAGAAACATCCTGAGGAGTAAAAGTGTTTGAGGAAGAACAAGCTCATATGGGATAGTGGCGAGAATTATTCAATAGAGTGTAGCCCTTGAAGATTCCCCAAAATTAACGAGAAATATCCATTCAAGAGGAAGAGGAATCGTTCCAGACCATCAAATCTTGGAGAGTTTCATGGAGGATAGTCATGGATTATTTCATCACTTCGTGGTTCAAAGGCGTAGAAGTGTTGTAAGAGTGGGGGTCACCAAATTTGTGAAGTCACAAGTGATCCTAGTTGTTGGTTGTGAGGAGGATATGCAGAAGCAGATTTGAGAGTTTAGGAGGTGGAGTTTCGGGGATTGTGTGGAGTGAGCAAAATATTCCCGAAGTCGTGAAGGTCGAAGTGAATCTGGACCGTCAGATATAGGAGGACACACGGCAGAAATCTGTGTGTATCACTAGAAGGTGTTTTGGAAGTAAACAATGTTGGAGGTCACAAAATTGTCGAATCCTGAAGTTACGAAGGGAGTTGACCCATGGTCACATTCGTGGTCATATTGGAAAAGGAGTCTAGCACGGGAGCTAGTACTCACAAATTGTAGTTGTCATAAGTGTCGGAGAGTAGGGTCGCAAGTGATTTGAACCTGCAGGTAACATCAAAGGGACCTATGTAAGTTGTTATAGTGTCTGCTAGAGGCTTGAAAAGTCGATTCATCTTAAGTGTTTTGAAGATCCTTGACCGAGAGGTCGCAGAACCCCTAGGAGGGGAAGGGGGTTGCACTAAAGTGGTATCAGAGCCTGATTTTATTTTCAGGTAGAAGAGAGGAGACAAAGAAAATAGCCTGATATCATCAAGTGGTATTAGATACATCAAGTGGTAGTTGTGTAAAGGAGAAACATTCAGCACAATGTCACCTAGAAGACGTGTAGATCCACTGGTAG